>NCQV01136395.1:951-20105 GCA_002740545.1 Lophocereus schottii | reverse complement strand
CTTCCGATATGGATGTATCTACATTTTCTATCTTTGTTATGCTTAAGGATATTCTCCCAATTAATAAGATTAACTTCCCCAGCGTCATGCTCACAGTCCTTTATTTCCATATCTCCTTCCATCATTTCACATACGTATTTGCTTTTTAATTCAAAAATGGATGTTTTTTTATAGATTATGTCTTTTTGGATTATGGGAAGAATGCAATCTCCCTTGACTTATTCTTGATCATTGTCTACCACAAACTCTTCTCCTTGAAGATCATCAAGGCTAGCCGAGCTACTTTCCATCATATGACTAGTTTCTTTATAATCACTTTCTTCATATTCATTGTCCTCTATAATTTCAACAATTCCTTTATTGTTGCCTAGGGTAGTTCTAAAGCTTCATCTTTATTAAGCTCAATATAATCTAGGCTTCCCAAGGTTTAAATAAGTTTGTTATTCTTTCTGTTTTTGCATTCATTAGCATAATGTCCTACTTCTCCACATGCCCAATATTTACAGTTGTTTTTTCCTGTTGGGCAATAATCAGCTTTTCTAAAAAATCTACAATTTTTAGGACTGGGTTTGTTGTAATATTTTCTTCTATATTTTTCGCCTCTCTGCTTGTTAAAATTCTTTTTCTTATAGAATTTTCTTTTTCTTCTTTTCTCAGATTCTTTTCCCCATTGGGAAGATGAATCCCATCAAGTTAAGAACTACTTCTCAATCTTCTTCCGCTTTTGAAGATCAAGGCATTGTTCATTGACCCATTTTTGCAAATAGAAAATTCTCGATCTAAGGGTATCTACAACATCTGTTATTTCAAACCATGCCATGTATTTTTCATTAATTATAGAATTTATAGGATATGGCAATTTGTCATAGAACATGCCAAGATTTGTTTCGTTATGCCCTATTTTGTAGAAATATTGACTGAATTCTGCAATGTAATTTTCTAGGTATCTCATATCTCATAGTTCTATGTCTTTAATTTTTCTTTGCCATTCTCGTACTTTTTCTTCAAAATCAATTTTTGCTCCATTGAATTCAGTCTCAATTTCTTTGCACAGACTTCTGAACATAGCAGCTGATATTTCCATCGTTCTTAGAGTGTTTTTACCATCTTCACTTAATGAATCATACCAGTTAGCTACAGTGCCTGAGAAACTATACTCGATATAATTTAGAAAGTTTACGATAGTCCATGTAGTATTTAAGTTTAAGACACTGTTCATTCATCTTTTCCAGCGCTAAAATATTTTTTCTCTATTACGAGCTCTATCAATGTTTAAGATATAACCAGTTTGACTAATTAGGGTAAGGCCAATCTCTTCATAGGTCATGGTTTTCCTTGGGACAAACCTGAAGGAAAAATTGTTTGTACATTCTGCAGAAACATATCTGGGTCTTAAGAAATGAGTGTTTGTTTTGGATGGTTCGCCAAATTCTTCAGGTTGAGGAACGACATTTTTAATTAGATTAGTCTCTGTTTCATAAAAGTCAATCTCTTCTCTAATCTCATTGATTTCGTTTTCATTAGCCATTTTACCATATCTCTTATCAAGTTTTCTTCTAATTTCTTCTAACGGTAAAACATTAAGATCTCTTAATTTTATGAGATTCAGCTGCTGATATATTTCTTCTTCTAGTTAGACATTATTAGTCTCTTCATCATTATCGGACAAGACATCATATTTATCACTAATTGCGCTCATGATCTTGTTCAATTCTTCTGGATTTTGTTTTTCATCGAACATTTTTTGTAACTCTTTAAGACCATATTTTTCATACTCCATCTTCTCCTTCTTTCTTTTCAGTTGATTTTTCACCAGATTATTCTCGTACTTCTTTTTGGATTTTTATATTTTGTAAAGGGAATGGAATTTCGTTTTTTGGGTTTTGGAAAGGATATTTATGTTGAAAAGGAGTGCTAATTCTAGGAGTAGCTTTTTCGCTATGTCTAACTTCGTTAATAAGTGAAAGATGAACAACAGTTAACTGATTCTTAAGATCTTTTAGTTCAGTCATAATTTTAGCTAATTCAACTTTTTATTCTAAAACTATATCAGTGATATAGTTTAATTAAGGTCCTACTGAGATGTTGCCTTCCGGTGAGTGGACAATGTGTAAATAATTGAGACCAGGGCAAGCAGATGATGGTTCAAGCATTACTCGCAACTAATCACAGTTAACTAGCTTAATAACTCATTAATTAGCTTAATAATCGCAATTAAAATTGTGCACGTGGCTCTGATACCAGATGGAAGAGGACGTCAAGATCTATTGGTGAGCAAAAAACCACAAACACAATTTTAAAATTTTCGAAAGTAAGTTTTAAGAATTGAGGGTAGATTTGCAAATATAAAAAGTTTAAGGACTTGAAAATAAATTTTTATTTATTCAAATAGTGACTTATCCCCCAAATGTAAATAGTGCAAAAACTCAATAATTCTGGCAGTAAAGTTTTTTAAAAGTTGGTCCTCAAAATGATTACACCAAAACTCAATGTACCCAAATGTAAATTATCCAAATTAAACACTTCACATAACAGCCAATGCTATAATGACTCGCTTGGTTCTGTGTAATGAAAGTGGTAATGTAATCAAAATGGTAATGATGATTTCATTATCGTGTTTGGTTACCATTAAGGAAATGTAATCATGATTGCAGTATAATCACTTGTACCTTAATCAATATAAATATAATTACTTAGCTTTTCCTAAACTATTGTGATTGCATACATTTAAATCCAAGTCTAAACAACCATAAGTTATTATATTTGGAGATTTTCTCTCTCTTCTCTCCATTGTCTCTCCTTTACTTCCCATATCTTAAGACTATAACACCATGTTTTTAAATGTGTGAAGCCCCCCTCACCTCCTCTCTCCTCTTCATATTAGATAAAGTTTAACTCAAACCATGATCATATTACTATAATTGTATTTTGTATGTTCTAGGCATCATCTCTTCCCTCCCCGCCACCTCTCTCTCACATCATCACCATCATCTTTTCTCTCTACTTGCTACACTTGAATAATATTACATTATTGTAAATTTATAATTAGAAGAAATAGAGTGAAATTTCATGTGAAACGTATATCATGATTATGATGATAAGATATTGGATAAATATTATCAAACAGGCTACAAGTACTTGAAGTAAGCAAAATAAAATATGAATCGAATTGCAAGGACTTCACATCATGTGTAAAATTTAGTATTATTTGTAAATGAGTCCATCCCATTACAGTTGTAAAAATTTTGTAAGCAAACATTATAATGTAATTATTGTCCCACTCCATTACACTGGCAACTACATTACATGATTGATTTCATTATGTAGTGATTGCATTATTTTCAACCAAACGGTACATAACTATTACCATTGTTGCCCTGTAGGTGGCAGCCTCTTTGTTGGTTTATCTAGCCTTTGTTGCGCTACCTAGTGTGTAGTAGCTTTCTAGCATATTAAGCTAGTGTGCATTGTTTTTTTTTTTAATTTTTCTTTTGTGAAATGGACTTGAACCTTTTGGCTGATAAATAATTGAAAAGAAAAGTTCAAAATATTCAGCTAACTTCATGAATTTAACTTATAAGTAATCAGCACTTAATGATTTCCACCATGTAATATAAACCTAAAGCCTATGTTATTTGACTTATTTCTTTCATTCTTTGCATCAAATGATAAGTACACCAGAACACTGTTGTTGTTCCAACAAATAATAGCCAAGACAGTGTACAGATTAGAGAAATGCGTAAGACCTGGAAATACTTAGCTCCCTATATGTTATAAATCAAAGTCCAAACCCACTGTGGGGAAGGCTACCTTTTCTGTATCATTTAGTAAACAAAGCTCTCCTGATATACTCATCCCAAGTTCCCAATGTCACGGATAAGAGTCTCAAATTGAAAAAGTGATCAATAGGAAGGTCCTGGGCTTATAAGTGGTGGCGCTGCACACGCCATTAGACCGGTCTTTTTCTTTTGGGAAAAGAGTAATGGCCCTGTGACAAGTGGTATTAGAGCCAACCCAAACTTGACTCCGATGTCTCGCTAAATGCTCTGACCGGTGGGAACGAGGGTAGGTAAGGGGCCTCATCCATGATGAGGGCGTCACAAGATTGGGTGGGAGAGAATGTTACGGACAAGAGTCTCACATCGAAAAAGTAATGGGAGGGTCCTGGGCTTATAAGCAGTGGTGCTGCATACTCCATCAGACCGGTCTTTTGGAGAGAGAGTATTAGCCTTGTGACTAGAGATTTAAAACTCAATTGTTCTATCCCAAAACAACCGTTTTAACGCAGAAATCGACATGGACGAACCGAAATACACCGCAAAATCGGTTTGACAACCAGGTCACAAGGGAGCAGACATGACGGCCGTGACGTAACATGTCACATGCTAGTGACTCAGCCTTAAATCCATTGTACACACACAAGGGACAGATGCTTGACATGAAAAATGATTCCAATTTCAAAATAAAGATAACACATCGGAAAACGCCCAAAAAGACAGGGGATGAAGAACTAGAAAATCTCGAACATATATTTTGAGAAAGAAAAATGTTCTTCAGACAAACGAAGAAGACAAACAAGCATGAGTAAGGAAAATATTACACCACGACCATTATAAATTCACTGTTTGTGTCATAATTGGGAAGAAAAATAGAGGAAGAAATCAGATCTGGCAAATTGGTAAGCAAAATCAATAGTGTCAATCTGTGAACCATCAACCATGGAAGAAACACATACCCCATTTATGTTATTTCTCTTTTTTGCAGCAACCAATATCTGTGAACCATAAACAATGGAAGAAATCAGATCTGGCTTGGCGGTAAGCCAAATTTGAGGGAGGGAGGCTGCGACATCTATGTGGTGGAGGAAAGTAGGTGGCTTAGGAGGAAATTGAGTGGTGGAATCAGAGCAGACGACACCGGTGAAGGGGAGGCGAAAGAGCGAGAGGGAGGAGGTGACCGGCAGGCGAAGGGGCGAGAAGTCAAACAGGCAAAGACTGGAGCTAACAGTGAGTGAGTGAGGGACTGAGGGTGAGCTACTAAGGGTTCTAAAATGCTACTAATAAGTGAATTTAATTTATTTGAAATAATTTAAGGCCGGCTGATGTTAATTTATTTTTAATTCAAAAAATTATATTGTTGATGAAAAGGAGAAAGTGACTTTTATGTTATTTTTGAACCCAAATTATGTTATTTCTATGTTATTTATGACCACATTATGTTTATCTTAATTATGATATTTTTATGTTGATTATGTTAATTATGTGATTTTTTAGTTATGCTTATGTTAATTATATTAATTAATAAGTTAATTATATTTATGTTATTTACGCTAATACTTAATTATATTATTGTTATCATATTTTTTGTTAATTATGTACCTTTTATGTTATTTCTGATGAGATTATGTTTATGTTAATTATGAAATTGTTATGTTAATTATGTTAATTATGTAATTTTTTTGTTATGCTTATGTTAATTATTGCATTAATTATAATTATGTTACTTATGTTAAATACATTATTATAATGATGTTTTTGTTAATTATGGCACTTTTTTGTTAATTATGTTAATTATGTGAATTTTTAGTTTTGCTTATGTTAATTATGTTAATTGTTGAGTTAATTATATTTATGTTATTTATGTTAAATACTTAAATATATTATTGTTATCACGTTTTTGTTAAATATGTGCCTTTAATGTTATTCTTGATCACATTATGTTTATGTTAATTATGAAATTATTATGTTAATTATGTTAATTATGTAATTTTTTTATGCTTATGTTAGTTATGTTAAGTATTGCATTAAATTATATTTATGTTACTTATATTAAATACATTATTGTTATCATGTTTTTTTTAATTAAGACATTTTTATGTTAATTATGTATTTTTTAGTTATGCTTATGTTAATTATGTTAATTATTAAGTTAATTATATATATGTTATTTATGTTAAATATGTTCTCTATTAATTATGTTAAATATGTTCTCTATTACTTATGTAACCTTTACATTATGTATGATCATATTACCTTTGTCTTAATTACAAAAGTTGCATNNCACTTTATGTTAATTATGGTGTTTTTATGTTATTTATCATCAATTTATGATATTTATATTAAATATGTTATTTTTATGGTAATTGACATTAATTATTATATTTGTACATTATTTACGATCATGCTACCGTCATGTTAATTAAGTTAATGCTACATTTTGTTTTTCCCCCTATATTTTATATAGGTCCAGTAAAAATATCCCGGCACAGTAGTCGGTCAACTGAAGAAGTGGGATGACATTTTGATACTGTGGTTGGTGGTAACAAAAAGCAAGTGCAGTGCAAATTTTGTGGTAAGATAATAAAGGGCAGGATCACACATTTAAAGCAACACTTAGCAAGACGGGTGATGTTGCACCTTATCCTGAAGTGTCTGCTAAGGTTAAAGCAGACATAAATATGTTACTGCAAGAATTCAAGGAGAAAAAGAAAAACAAGGTTAGAATGACTAAAAACTAGAACAAGAAATCGCAAGATCAATTAACTGAATTGATATTGATGAAGACGATAACGAACTTGACAATCAGCTAGCATTTGCTAGATATCAAAGTCTACAACAACGCCAACTCCATCATGACCAAGAAGCATTTACAGAAAGTATGGGTAGGTTTTACGATGAAGGAGGAAGTAATCAAGCCCCAATGCGTCAAGCTGCTACAGTGTGGGAAGGTGGTTCTAGAGTAAAAGGGGTCATGGTATTTACACCTTTGTCAACCCCTACGGAGACACTGAAGGCCGTGGAAATTGATCTTGAAAAAGATCGAACCAGAACCAAACAATCAAAAGTGAACGCTAGTTGGATGAAACCACAAAGAAGAGGTCAATCAAGGCATTTGGAAGTTGGGTAATTGACAATAACCAACCATTCACAGTTGTTGATTCAATATATACCAATCCACTCCTTGACACCATTCGTGAAGTTGGTCGGGATGTCAGAGCTCCGAATTCTTATGAACTCACAGAATCCACTAGAGGCTTGACAGGAGATAAAATAATGGATATCAAGATTTGCTAGCATATGGTAGGAAAGGGGTGGCATTATTATATGTGACAGCTAGTCAAGTATGATCAGATATAACATAATCAATTTTCTCATCTACTCGAATGGCGTCACTGTTTATCACAAATCAATTGATGCATCATATATAATATACAAAGATGCTGATAACTACTTAAAGCTATTGAAGAAAGTAGTTGAAGAGGTTGGTGCAGAGGAAGTCGTGCAAATAGTGCAGACAATGCATCTACAATAAAGGCCGTAGGGATAAGATTAATGGATGAGTATCCGACCCTATACTGGACACCGTGTGCAACTTATTGCGTGGATCTTATTTTAGAGGACCTTGCTGGGAAGACGAGCATAGGTAAAGTTATGGAGACACTAAGGAAGATTTACAACTATATATACAAGTGCAATTAGGCTGTGAATTATAAGAACAAGTTCACCAATGGTTGAGATATTGTTAGAGCCGGCGTAACGCGGTTTGCCACTAATTTTGTGTCTCTGGAGAGTGTAGTTGTTGGCCCGGTTTAGCTAGTTAAATAATCCTAGAGAGTTGTAAATAGGGTAATGATCAGATTCACAAGATAATCGAAGTAGAAATGCAGAAAATGTTAATGTGAACAAAACACACAATTTATAGAGGTTCAACCATGCCTAGTTATCTCTACAACTCTAGGTGTCTTAACGTACGCATTGTTTCTTAACTATATTGGGGTAGTCGGCCCTTCGACTAATCAACCTAACCCAATACAAAGAAAGATAACAAAATACACTTTATAATAAGAAGTAAATAAACACAATAGATATGCTAATATAAGCTCAATGTATCTCAACATCTTCTTCTTAATTTGCAAGTGTAGCTATCTTTCTTCTCATTCTTTGCTTGTGCTCTCTTGTGTAATCTTCAGCTGCAAATGTCTCCCTACTTATAGGCAATGATATTGGAGAGGTTGAAGAAATATTTAGTAGGTGACCGTTACATCAAACAAGGAAGGTTGACCTTCCATATAATTTCAAGGCCTTGAAGTTAGTCTTTCAAGCCCTTGACATCTGTAGTTTTCCTTAACATTCATCTCTTGATTTTCAATGGCTACTTACCTTATTTTGAGATGAAGATATCTAGAGGCTTATTAGTAGCACAATCTTTCACAATATAAGATCAAAAGATGTTATCATAATTTAGGCAAATCTTGATATTTGATAAATATAGAATCATAATCCCATAATCAAGTTTGAATCACCAAATATAATATTATAAAATCACATATTCAAATTTGAATTCTAAATCATCTCAAGATATTGTGGCAACTTTTATCAAATCAATTAAGTAATATGTCCTAACATGCCAATATTCAGTTATAATCATAACATATTTAAACAATATAAATATTAAGATGACTGATAGAAAATAAAGAATATATCAATTAATTAATCTTTTCTTATCTTTCATCAAAACATATTAATAAATACATTGTGAGCTTCAATGAGGCTAACAATCTCCCCTTTTTTAATGAAAGACAAAACTCAATAAAATAACATATCAATATACTTTTGAATGACACACTGTGAAAACTTAACAAATACTTCTCCTCCTTTTTGTATTTCATCAAAAAGGTAGCGTAAGAAGGAGAAAGGAAAATTGAAGCATGTTAAACATTATGGAAAATACATATAACTCCACCTTAATGAATCAATGACATATAAAGATGCTCCCTCTCAATCTATGATAGTCATAAAAAAGATATAAGGGATTAAATAGTAATATTTTGATCAAATAATATATCCTAACATGCATGCATAAACTTGATATTCTCAAAAGCATTAAAGGGAATAAACATATAACAACATTTATACAACAACTCGCCCCTTCAAGAATAAATCAAGATTATCGAAAAATCAAGTAATATAATCTTCCTCAAAGAAAGAAGCAAAATCATTTATGTAAATGTTGGAGAGCATAATATTATGGACAAATATATTGAGATCATAGACAACATATCATTTATGTATAAAGATAATCACATGACATAATAGCTTAAAGATGTGATGTAATAGTAAGCATGCTCACCTTCCAAAGATAATTAAGCAAATTAAAATTAAATTCAAAATTTTGACAATCAAAATTTCACAAATAGGAAGTGAATCATGCAAAGATAACATCATCTTCTATTTGGTAAGAATTAAAATTTTGATTTACATTCATGTTGTTGAGATAGAAATTCAAGCCATTGATTCAGTCACACCAAAATTTTCAGTTTCTGACTATAGTTCAAGCCCTTGAACTATATTTCAGGGTCTTGAAATCTAGGCACTGAACTGATTACCTATTATTTCAACCTCCTCGGAACATAAAACAATTTCCATGAGCACTTCAATGTTTCTCGTGCATCCCATTTTGCAATTTCATCCTTTATTCTCGTGTGGATGCAAAATGCCCTGTGAAATAAACTTATACCTTTCTTAAAACAGATTTAGAAAATTTAGCTCCATAATCAAAATTATTCACCACAATGGATGATCTGCTACTTTTGGCATCCAAATTTGTGTGTTACTAGGACTATTCTTTAAATACGACAATGAGTTGAAATATGTCCTATTCTGCGACAATAATTGCAAGTAATAGAAGTCTTTCTTTTGTAGTAAGTTGATTTAACAAAGAAGTTTTTATAACACTTCTTTTTATTGAACGGATTAAAACTGATTCCTTCTTTGTTAAATGACGCTTTTTGCATGCTAAGAATTTTATTTAAATTCTCTTCTCCTTTTGAAAATTTTAAGACAATTTATTCAAGGTTGGCACACTTTACTTGGAGCTCGTCTTTCTCTTTCTTAAGAAGAACAACTTCTTTTGAAGACCTTTTAAATCATTAGACACTAAATCATTTGATTTTTAAAACTTAACATTTTATTGAGATAATTCAAAATTATTTTTCTTCAAATCTTTAATTTTAGAAATGTTTTCTTCTTGACGTCTAATATAATAAAGTAAGACTTTTATTAACTTACGTTTAGAATAATTATGAAGATAGTCATATACCTCATTCGGAATGTCATATTCCATTTCCGCATCTTCATCTTCATCATCACTTGTGCATGCATCATTATCATCATTGACATTTACACCCCGATCTCTAACTTCTTCATTTACCATTAGACAAAAATGAGTAATCTGTTTTTCGTCATTCAAATTGCGAAGCATATTGTCCCTTCCTGACAAATTGGGATTTTCTTGACTTGTTTCTTTATATAGCAATGTGAGTTTTTCCCAAAGATCCATAGCTCTCTCATAATAGGAAACATGGTTAAATATTTCATCATTTAGAGCACATTACAAAATATATAACACTCTTAAATTTTTCTTAAGAATCTTATAGTCATCTTGAGTGTATTCATTCTTTGGCTTGATAACAGCACTTTCTCCATCTCTTGTCCAATTTGGTACAAAAGGACCATTTGAAATGATGTCCCAAAAATCAAAATCAACGGATCTAATAAATGATTTCATCCTGCACTTCCAAAGAGAAAAATTAGTTCCGTCAAATACTCCAGGACAATTGATAGAAACATTTAATGAATTAGCCATGGATCTAGCGACAGACGGTCAAGTCTTAAAATAATAACTCATACGCTGATACTAATTGTTGGCCCGATTTGGCTAGTTAAATCATCTTAGAGAGGCGTAAATAGGGTGATGATCAGATTCATAAGACGATTGAAATAGAAATGCAAAAAATGTAAATGTGAACAAAACATACAATTTATAGAGGTTCGTCCATACCTAGTCCTCTGCCCACAGGCGCCCCTCGCCAATGGGATTTTGAGCCTTTTTCTTTTATTATGTCAGTTGATTACATATGATTCACTAATTATACAACTTACGAGTTGACCCTACAACTATGGGTGTCCCAATGTACGCGTTGCTCCTCAACTGTACTTGGGTAGCCAGCACTCCAACTAATCAACCAAAGCCCATACAAAGAAAGATAACAAAATAAACTATTCTAACAAGAAGTAAATAAGTACAATAGATATGTGAATATAAGCTCAATGTATCTCTTAACGTCTTCTTAATTTACAAGTGTAGCTCTCTTTCTTCTTATTCATTCCTTATGCTCTCTTGTGTCATCTTTAGCTGCAAATGTCTCCCTATTGATAGGCAATGATGTTGTAGAGATTACAAAATTATTTGGAAGGTGACTATTGCATCAAACAAGGAAGGTTGATCTTCTATATCATTTCAAGGCCTTAAAGTCGGTCTTTCAAGCCCTTGAAATCTGCAGTTTTTCTTAACATTCATCTCTTGATTTTCAATGGCTACTTACCTTATTTTGAGATGAAGATCGTTGCTAAGAGAATTATCTAGAGGCTTACTAGTAGCACAATCATTCACAATATAAGATCAAAAGATGTTATCATAATTTTGGCAAATCTTGACATTTGATAAATATAGAATCGTAATCCCATAATCAAATTTGAATCAGTAAATATAATATCATAAAGATCACATATTCAAATTTGAAGTCTAAATCATCTCAAGACATTATGACATCTTATATCAAATCAATTAAGTAATGTGTACTAGCATGCCATACATAATATAAATATTAAGATAATTCTAATATAACATAAAGAATATATCAATTAATTAATCTCTTTTTGTCTTTCATCAAAACATTTTAATAAGCACATTGTGAGCTTCAATAAGGCTAACAATAGTTAAACATAAAACTGCTTTAAGAGACCTCTGGGAATCATCTGAGTGGCATAACTCTAGATGGGGAAAAGCAAAAAATGCAAATGCCAAAGAAGTGTGTAAACTTGTTCTATTATCCACGCCTGAAGCTTTGGAATTTTAGAGAAATGTAGACGATGGTCTCAAAGTGCATGAACCTTTAGTAAGGGTCTTGAGACTCATTGATGGAGATGATAAGCCTACGATGGCCTATATCTATGAGGCCATGGTTCGGGCTAAGCATGCTATCAAGGATAATTGCAGATATTGTCAAAGCTATTAGGACATCATTGACAAGAGATGGAGCTTTCAGTTACACTTCGGCCTACATGCTGCTGGTAAAGCTAAATTGTCATTATTTTTTAATTATTCATTTGTTGTTTATTAGTGATTAACTAATTATTACATTACACATGGATTATTTATAACCTTCATTAATGTGTATTTCTTTTTTTTAAGGATATTATTTCAGTCCTGAATACATGTATCAAGAACATCAACAAGGCCCCAATAACGCGGAGATCAGGGCCGGAGTACAAAGAGCCCATAATAAGGTTGGAGCCAAATATTGAAACACAAATAACAGCAATGAATCAGGTAAGGCTGCAGTAAGTACATGTTGACAACTCTAATGTGTTGTGTGGGAGATGTTATATCAATAATGTGAATATGGATATGCAGCTTTTCTTGTATAGTCAAGGCCAAGACACTTTTGGAACACCTTTAGCTCAAAGGGCAGTGAAGAACACAATGCCAGGTGGTTACATACTTAAACATAATTGTTGTTATATTGTATATGAGGGACTTGAAATATTTAACTTATTTTCGTAATTTGTAATGTAGTTGTATGGTGGATAACTCATGACGATTGTGCACCTGAACTCCAATACATTATTCGAATCTTAAGTCAAATAACTTCTGTATCTCGTTGTGAGAGAAATTAGAGTATGTTCAGTCAAGTGCATACCAAGACACGAAATACATTGACTTACAAAAAGCTCAATCTAATTGTCTACATCCGTTATAACTAGAAGTTGAATATGAGAAATATAGGAAGAAGGAGTCAAGAGCAACTCACTGATTCTTTCATTCCTATTGATATGGATAAAATCTTCGATGATAGTGGTCCATTAAATCTTTGGTTGTCAGAAAAGGAGCGATCGGTTTTTGAATGTGATGATTTGCACTGGTTGGATGTGGATGGCCAAGAAGAGAATGATATTATGAACATTGACAATGATAAAGATCGACAATTAGGCGCCTCTCCTCCATTTCATTACAGTGTAGATCAACAATCTGAAGGTACGCACGACAGTGGGTCTGGAGGCGATTTAAGTCCTCCAAGTACTACTGATGGAAGGGGAGGTGGAGGGAATGGAGGCGATCGAGGTACTAATGATATTGTTAGTTCTCAATTTCTCTAGACCGTCTCCAAGAGACGTTAACCCTACTATATCTGATCATAATAGTAGAAGAGGTGAAGAGTACGAAGAAGAGACAATTGCACAAACTTATCATCGCCTCAGAAAGGCCAAAGATAAAGCAACCAAAGCTCCGCCTTATTATGACAACCAGGTCGTGCATAGTTATGCAGATGAGCAACAAATGCCTTCCACTTTTACAGCACCTGGTTATTGTAATTGGTCATGTGGTTCTGACAGTTATGATGGTGGTCCATATAATTATGGATATAATTAAACAAATGCAGATTGGGGTACATCGTCTGACCAATCTTACCCCTCTTATCCTGGTGGTGAATCACATTTTACTCAATCCAATGCAAGTACCCAAAATCATGCCAATTTTCAGGTTTTCAACCACGGGACTATTAATTACGGTGACCATCATTATTACCGTCCAACAATTCATGGCGGAGATTGGAGTTCAACTGGTCAATTTTGGATGGACGCAACGTCATCATGCTTTTTCCAAGAATAAGGGACAGACAGACGTTATACGGCAGATCAAAATGAGAAAACCAACTATCAAGAGCCTGCTCGCCGTTAGTTCTTGTGATGATTATTTGTATTTTAGTTGTGGAGTTTTATGATTTGATTGTATGAAATAAAGCATGATTGCTACTGTGTTGTATCTTTTGTCCACTCCTTTGTTTGCTTTAAATAAACTATTTCAAGGTTGTACCGTTTGTACTATTCTAGAGCTTACAATTTGTGTCAAAGCTTCTATATATTATTTTGTTTGACTATTGTCAAAATTGGCCCATTGTAATTTGGTAAAATAAGAACTATGCTGCAAAATAACATTACTTAGCGAATTGTGGTACTAAAATACAAATATAGAGGACAAAGTTAACTATGTGAACCTTCTCATACTGTGACAGACGCGATCCGTTCTGCAACCAGTGTAAGTGCGACCGTAACCACAAACGTACCAGCATCCGTGTTTTAAATCCCTGACCGTGACAGCAAGGATTAGGCATTATGCCAAAACGTCTTTTTTGGTCAAAATTTAGCATTCGTCCATTCATTTAAACATGCTTCACAAATCACAGATAGTACGATAATACATCTTTTTCTCAGAAAAAGGTTGTGTTTTCTGCATTCTATGTGCGTTGATCATTCAGTGGATGTATTTTATAGATGCAAGATGATAGAAATTTTTAGTCCAAAGAAAAGGTTTACAATGTTGAATTACAATTTGTATAAGCTAAGATATTCATATCTCTCAGGAGTTCATCCAATGCTAAGAATTTTTACTAAAACTAAACTAATGTTGTTGAGCCATCCACTTTGGGAATGTAGATAGCACCTAAACCAATTGGAAAACTCAACAATGGTAGGAACTGAGTGGGGGATACACCTTCAAATGTCTTCATACATCCCTTTGGATCCAAATTTTTCCACCAATATACTTCTCTAGATCACATGTTTGGAGCCATTGCTCATGTGGTGCCGAAGATCTTCAAATACCTAAAACGGCCCTAATCTGATATGGTGGATGTCTTAACTTTGGATCTGGGTAAGAGTGCTTCAGATTCATTACGGCATTGCACATGAGCTTGTATGTCTCAGCAAGCAACTTATCCAGATTGACAGAAGCTTCTGATCGTAGCTTTGGAACCTGCAGTTGCTCGACCTCTTGGGGGAGAAGTTTCTGTGAACAGAATGAGACTGAAGAATATCTTCAGATTTTCAGATAATGAAGCCAGAGATGTCTCCTTCACTTTTGCTGATGATCGCCCAGGGGTACTTGCACCAGCTGCCTCATATTCTTGAATGGCTTCGGGCCTCTTGTTCAACAAATTACATCTTCTGGGAATGATCTCAACTTCTTTGTCACAAGAATGAGCATGTGGTTATGTATCATTTTACCAACACGCTTTGCATATTCAGCTGAAGGGTCATGCCCAATCCATGCTTGTTGGATGGCACATAAGCAGTTGATAGGTAAGATCTTAGAAGGTGTTTCACTACTCTGCGCAAAGGAAGCAAAAGCACATGAATCATCAAAGCCTCGTAATAATTCTCAAAGTCAATGGTTGTTATAAGCCCCATGGAGTTAAACACGGTAGTCAGGACACCTAATCACCAGAAATGGTGTGGTCCCATTCATACATTCATAAGATGGTTTTCACAGCTTCACTAGCTCCATAGGTTTATGAGAATTATGACGAGTGGGAAATTTTACAATTGGCCAATTACTAACTGAAACAATACGAGCCCCACCCAAAAAACTAGTTCAGCGTAGCGTACCTCATCACCAGAAATGTTTGTGGATGACCACAACCTCAACCATGTGAACTATGCAGCAAGGCAACAAAAATTAAAGGCTTTTCTTTCATCTTCCGTGAAATATTTACATTGCCTATGAAATACTGCTTCAGCCCAAAGGGCTGATGTTACATCTCCAACAAAAATTTCAGGGATCTCTAAACGTTCTAGAGTCAATAGCTGGAGCTCCACTGAGAGTTTCTAAGCTTTTTTAAAAATTTCAGGCCTCCTAGAAGTTTGAGCGTTCTTGTACAGACTCGTCGGTAGATTTAAGCAACGTAAACAAAGTGACCATGACAAATATCAAGTGTCTCTTCGTACTTCTCAGACAACATTTATAAGTTTGGTAATGGAGGAAGCATAGCTATTAGGATACAGTCCTGCTCATCTTGTGACGAAGTATAATATGTATATATGAAGAATCTCTTGCTGATTGTGACAAACAATAGGTTGCCACTTATTAAGCTTGCCAAAAACGAAGTGTATTAAATATGTCACTATACAGTTCCTAACAAAATCAACGTAGGCAAAAAATTCTGATTGATGAAATCAAACTCCTATCTCAAGGGGGAAAGGGGGATAAGTTGAGACTTTTAAAAATCTACACAAGAACTTTTTTTTTTTGAATAAGAATTTTTTTTTTTTAAGGATCTACCGCTTTAGCATAAATTGACTACTTCCTTCTTTGAACGTCTTATAGAACTTGGCATAAGGATTGTCAAGTTATACAGAGCGAGACCTTGAAAACAACATAGGCTATTACTCATGGATGTGGAGATTAAAAGATGGGAAAGAAGGAAGGCATTGTAGGTCACCATAGAGTGAAATGGTTGAACATAGACACGAAGAAAGCATCAAAAGGTAGAGAAGGCCAAAGTAAGAGAAGTGTAGAAATAAAAGGTGATGCCGACATATTGGGGGGGAGTCAATGCAGAACTAATTCAGAGATCTGCTCAGGAGATCTTGGGAATATCAAGATGGGGTGGTAGAATAAGGAAAGAACTTGGTAGTGGAATGATGAAGTTGAAAAAGTCCAAGCAAAACACACCCAAAAAAAAATTTGAAAAATGAAAAAAACACAACTTTAGTGGATTGCAGCACTGAAGAGGATAAAGAGACAGAGAAACTAAAATATAATAGACGGCTGTATCAAAAGCTCAACACTCAGGAAAAGGAGAGAGTTCAGGCTAGCGAGAGTGACATAGAGAACAATGAATTTGAAAAATGTGCAATCCACTAAGGATGAGGAAGAAAAGGATCTTACAGAGGAAGCCAAACATAAAGAGAGATGGCAATGTTGCTTCTGTAGTCTAACTATGATAGCGCTGTTCTTTTCATAGTTTAATAAATCCAATCCACTCTTTCCCCTCCTTTCGCACATCTTCTCACACCGTAAAAAATAAAAATCACTCATTCCCATTCCTTCCCATTCTCACTCACTTTCACCTACTCCTACATATAACTATTATTTTTTATGTTTTGAAAACCTTTATAATATATGTAATTGTGTGTACGTGTAACACCCTTAGCCCCTAGGCCCAGGAGCGTTACGTTTTCTTACTCCCTACTTAATTTCTGGACTGAAACGGGCAGAGTTTCCCCTAAAAACCGACCGTTTCTAGGCTAAAAACCTTACGATAAACCCCGCAATCAACGGAAGTGTAAAACATTCTAAAATAAGCTCAACGGCTATACGTCGGAGTTCATAACTCAGCGAGCAACTCGTTCGGAGTATATCAAACAATATAGTTTGTTAATACAGGAGAAGTGAAAGATACAACTCAAAGGTTCACACAACCAGAGTATTGAGATTTACAACCCAAAACATAACTGATTTCAGCTAAAAGGACAATCGGCAAATTAGATGGTTGGCTCACATAGCCATATAGAGCAATTCCTATGCCGAATGCATTACATGAACTAAAATACTTGCTTACAAATGTTTACAATTCTAGGAATACATTACATGCTTCGTTAAACATGTAAGACCCCTTCCAACGGGCACGCATGACACCTTGCAAGAAAGAATAGAATCCATATTGGCATAAGTGACTTGACTTCTACTTGTCATAATGCAAACCTGGGGAAAAAGGAGAAAGAGTAATGAGATGAGCAACCACACGCTAAGTGAGAATTGCCCGACTCTTTGCAGGTAATAATACCCATAATAGTCACATACCATGTATTTGTATTTGACTACCATATTAGGCAGTCATAAATCCTTAAGGAAGGATCACTATCCATAAACTTCATTTTAGCCGCTCAAATTCATTTTTAGGTTCCTAAATAACCAAATTTCTTAAAAACCAAGCACTCAAGTCACATAAGCAAGCAATGAGGGCTGAGTACAGAACTTTCTTTCATAGGTTATGTGATATAACACGTGATTTATGTCTTTTCTATCTAATTCACTTATACGAGATACTTAAACACATGAAGTAGAGATTATGCAAGGAGCTTTCTTTAGCTAAACATGTACATTCAAACTCATATGCTCGATGCATTATAAGGATATGACCATACTGTACTTGAAATTTCATTCATATTGCACTTAGAATCTTAATCACATGATATGCACAAAAATCCTTCTTTATTTTTCTGAAGACACTTTACTTAGTCTCTTTAGGCTCATAAAAACTCTTTCCTTAGCTCTTGAGGCTCATAAAGCTCTTTTCTTAGTCTCTTTGAAGCTCACATTTTTAAAAGAATCTCTTTCATATTGGTCCTAATAGGACCGTTACAAGCTTTTCACATTTCATTCAATCTGGCCTCTTAATGGCCCTTAAAAACTTTCTTTCTTCCTGAAATACTTAAAATGGCAAATGCCAACTGCTTTTCTTTGCTTATTAGGAAAATACTTCTGGCATAAGATCATTATAAGGTGCTGATTGGGTGAGATCTATTCTCAAACCCTATAGTAAGACCTAACGCTCTTGTTTAAGCTCTTACTCCCGGGACGGCTACGTATAACATATTGGACCATTATCCTCGTCAGGGTCTTCTAGAGTTTTCTAATACCAGGACTTATTCCCTAGGCTAACATCATTCATATCATATTGTCCAAAGCACATTATCTTAGCCAATTTAAAGCGTATGGCCATAACGGCTACTAAGTTTGCTGCTTCTCACAGCGAAATCCTTTTTCATACAACGCACTCTCTTCTTATTTGAATTCTTTAGGGATTCCCCTGTTCAAGCGAGTTCACTCCCAAAACTGTATTCGTATATTTAAAATAGGCCATCAATTGCTAATAGTTATGGCTACTATTAGTTACAACCATGAAAATTTTCTTTTTCAAACACACCTTTACTCCCAAAATGAAACTTAATGATATGAAAGGGGAGGGAGTTTGCACGTAACGCATTCAGCACTTCATAATCCACTTAGCAAAATAAGCCACATATGACCCCGCAATCCACATGTTTGCGGTTAAACACAGCCCAGGCTCCCTCCTCACACAACACTGACCACAAAGGACCTGAAAACTCTCATTAGTTCAACCTTAAACCACCCGACTGCCATCTCAGTTTTTAATTCTATAATCATAGCACATGATCATGAAAGCTTATAAAGAAATGCGCAATAGAGCTTAGGTACTTACAGAGCAAGCAGCACCATCTAGCAATGCG
>NCQV01136353.1:5776-31914 GCA_002740545.1 Lophocereus schottii | reverse complement strand
GAATCTAATGGATCCTTTCAAACATGCACTATTAAAATTTAGTTAGTCTTGAGCAGAATGGATACTTCGAATCTAGGATTTTCATAAGGTAAGCTATCATTCCATATTCTTAAGCTTTCATGATGGGGTTGTCTGGAAAGATTGAATTTGCAAAGAATCTAACACCACCAACTTCGATTTATCAGGGAGAAAATCATATCACTCCCAACTATCATAGGAATAATTGTGAAAGTGGTCGATGCAAGTTGTATACTGATCGTTCAACCATTGTTGTTAAACATTGGGAACTTATTTTTTCTAGAATATGTTTTTGTAGGATAATTTGTCCATCTTTTATTGCTAGACTTAAGAATTCAATTTCTTGTTTAGTATAAATGCATTTATTTTTACCAAGGATAATGTCATGATCGATGCGTCTTCGTATGACAGCAAGAACAAAATCGTTCTATTGTTCTATGGTTTTGGAAAAGACACGGATATCATCGATGTAATCTAGATAACAGTGATTAAGTTCTTCGAGGATATTATACGTTCTTCGAGGATATTTTAGGAGTATTTTGAAGACCAAATGATATTACTATCCATTCGTAATGTATTTGAGGGGCACTAAAAGCAGTTAAAGGAATTCTTTCTTCATCCATTCTTATCTGTCAATATTATCATTAAGCTTTTTATAATTGATTATTATTCTTGTTTTTTCTCTTTTTTCTTCAGCATGACTTCTTACCATAAAAGCGGGACTTGTGTGAGGATTCTTGCTATTTCTAATTAATCTTTCATCTAGAAGTTCTTTCATCAGTTTTCAAATTCTTAGAAGTGTATCTGCTCCATTTGTTTGACTCAAATAATAGTGCATGAATTTAGCAAAGTAATTTTTGCAAATGTCTTATTTTCGTGCCTAAATTTGAGAGGATTATCAGAGCAACGTTCTTTGTACACTTGCTCTTGTTGTTCCATAATATGCTCTTTAATGGATAACTCTATTAGTGAGATTATTAGTGTCATCTCATGTTGTGTAGGTATTACTTTCTCATCACGCTAACTGCGTGTAAACTCAATTTTCTAATGAATGTAAGCCTTATTTAACTTATCAATGGGAATTGGGTGACAATTTATTGTGAATATTATTTGGTTTATGATCTGATAACACATGGCAAGAGTAAAGATCAATATCTTTATCAAAATACTGTAATAAAGTAATTTGCACTTTGACACTTCCAACATGGATATGCATATACTTTTTTATCTTTTTTATGCTTAATGATATTTTCCAAATTAATGAAATTAACTTCTCCCACATCATGCTCACGATTTTTTAGTTCTAGATCTCATTCCATCATTTCGAATATGTACTTACCCTTCAATTGAAAGATGAGTTTTTTATAGATCATATCTTTCTTAATTGTGGGAAGGACCAAATCTCCTTGGATATTTTCATTCTTATTATCTACAATAGATTCTTCTCCTTGACGATTGCAAAGACTAATTGAACTACTTTTCATTATATGACTAGTTTCTTAATAATCACTTTCTTCATATTCATCCTCCAATACAATTAGAACAATTCCGTTGTTTTTTAGGACTAGATATAGTGCTTCTTCTTTGGTAATAAACTTGTTATTCTTCCTATTTTTGTATTCATTTGCATAATGATCTACTTCTCCACATATCCAACACTTACAATTGTTTTTCCGGTAGGACAATGAGCAGGTTTTCTAAAAAATTTTCAATTTTTTAGGACTTAGTTTGTTATAGTATTTTCTTTATATTTCTCTCACTTTTGCTTGTTAAAGCTCTTTTTTTGTTTATAAAGTGTTCTTTTTCTTCTCTTCTCAAGTTCATTTATCCATTGGTGAGAAACCACTAGAAATTGCTTCTTTATTTCTTTTGTTTTTGGAGATCAAGACATTGACCATTGACCTATTTTCTTAAATAAGAGATTCTTCTACCATAGGCATTAATGACATCTACTTTTCAAGCCATGTGATGTATTTTTCATTACTTATAGAATCTACCGGAAATAGCAATTTGTCATAAAACATACCAAAATTGGTTTCATTATGCTCAATTCTGTAATAGTATTGACTAAATTCAATAATATAATTTTCCAGATATCTAATGTTGCAAGGCTCAATGTTAAATTAATCTTCCTTTGCCACTATCTAGTTTTTCTTCGCAATCAAGTTTAGCTCCGATAAATTCAATTTCAAGTTCCCTACATAATTTTTTGAACATAGCAACTGGTGTTTTCATCATTCTTAATATAGTTCATCTAGTATTCAAATTCAAGACAATATTTGTACCCCTTTTTTGATTGATAAATATTTCTTCTGCATTCCAAGTTTTATCGATGTTTAAGATATGATCTGTTTGCCTAATTGAGGTAAGACTAATTTATTCAAATGATGTGGTTTTATTTCCCTGGAGTGAATCTAAGAGAAAAGTTGGTTGTACCCCTGATTGGAACATACCTAGGCCTCATAAAATGGGTACTTTTTCTAGAAGAATCACATAATTCTTCAGGTTTATGAATAATATTGTTAACTATATTGGAGTCCATTTTATCTGTGTTGAGTTTTTCTCCAATCTCATTGATTTCATCGTCAAATATTATGTTATCATATTTTTTTATCTAGTTTCCTTTTAATCTCTTCTAAATGAACAATATCCAGATCTTCTAGTTTAATCAACTTCATCTGTTGATATATTTCTTCTTCCAACTGAATGTTATTTGTATTTTCATTATTATTAGATAACACATCCTGTTTTTCAACTGTTGCGCCTATGATTTTGTTTAACTTTTCTGGGTTTTGTTCTTTATCAAATATATTTTATAATTTCTCAAGATTTATACTGCTTATAGTCCATCTTTTTTTCTTTTTCTACCTTTTCAGATAGTTTTTTAGTTGATTTTTCTCATATTTCTTTTTGAATTTTTATTTTCTAGGTTTTCGAAGGGATATTTATGCTAAAATGAAATATTAAGAGTTAAATCAAATTTTGCACTATATTTAATTTCATTAATTAAAAAAAGATGGATCACAGACAAGTACTTTCTTATCTCCGTAATTTCAGTCTTAATTTTCACTGATTTTGCTTTTAGTTGTAAAAATTTAACTCTAAAACTATATATGTGATATAGTTTAATTGCAGTGCTACTGAAGTGGCTCCTTTTGGTGAGTGTATAATACGTGAATAATTAAGAGCAGAACAAGTGAATGAGAATTCAAATATTCAATGCAGTTAATTCTCTTTATTAACTATTAATTAGCTTAATTATCTTAATTATTGTTGGCCATGTAACTCTGATATCAATTGAAAGAAGGCATCAAATAGTACTTATGAGAGAAATACACATGCGCAAACTCAAACTTTTTGAAAGTCAGTTTTTAAGCAATGGGATAAGATGTGCAAATATGAAAAGTTGTGGGTACTATATATAAATAAAAAATAATAGAATTGGCCCTGAAAAAGTTTGCATAAACTTTGGGGAGTCCTTCTGTTACTTACCTCATAAGTCAAAATACCTTATAATTAGTTTTAAAAATAGAGGGTTTTTAAAACAATTTAAACAAAACTGAAGGTACCTTTGTATAAGTTTTTGTGCTTTTATAATTTTATCATATTTTGTTGATTTTTTTAAAGAAATTATATGCTATTGATAAGTTTGTGCACCTTTTAATGATTATAATCATATTATAATTGTTATTGGAACTTAATTAAAGTAGTAATTGACAACACATATATGGCGCAAAAGTTCTTCGAACACCAAAATAATGGTTAAACACAAAAAAATATCTTTCTTTGGGGTCACAAAAATTTCTAGAATGCCAAAACCTATAATATTTAGAATTTCTTATCAAGTAAAGGACTAAATTATTCATACATTAAAATATCAAGGTATTAAATTATTATTTTTCATAATCTGTTGGATTGCTTAGTTTAACGACCATATGTTAGGGTAGCAAAGTGTCAATTTATCGGTACAAAAATATTAGTAAGCTCATCCTTCTTAAACATGTGAATTCATTCTAACAAATATCTCAATTCAAAATTGAACCCTTATCAAAGAAAAATTTCAGGACGGCATGCTTGGATGTCGTGAAACAACTTCTCTTTTTAAAGATCACAACAATCATTGAGCTTTCAAACTCTCTAGGGCTTTCACTTGTGATTTTTTAGGTGACTTCTCTCCCATGGAAGTCATCATTAGAGGCCTTATGATACAAGGGGGAAAGTCTACCTCCGAGCAATTTCGGTAATTTGAGTATCTTTTACCTTTTTCATTACAAGCTACTTCCTTAGATATTTTGACAATTTTAACTAAAAGGGGTCGATGAACATGTAGTTTCTTATTCCTGGTGGGAAAGGAGGAAGATTGTTAAACAGTATATATCACACTAAGACTACCTTTGGGAAGAACTGACATATGAATGGAATTAATCCCCAATTATTCTCTCTCCCCCTCCCCCCTCTCTTTCTCTCTCTTACTCTTGCAATCTCAATGTGCTCCTAAAATTATGATTCTGTAGGTTCATCAAAGCGCCCATTCTCTCTTCAATAGAGTAGCTTCCTTGTAGCTATATCATAGGTATCTAAGCCTTACATTCTTAGGTGAATAGCAGAAACACTAAACCCCCAAATTTGGCGCATCCTCATTAGAGAGTAGCATGCAAGAAGCTATGGAAACATTAATGTAGGAGCAACAATGCGGGATTTTGGAGCAACTCACTAAGAAAAATCAAAGGATCGAAGCATGACAACAACAAATGATGACTCAATTAATGACACAACTCTGTCTTTAGAAAGTGAAAGTCGACAGTCGGGGCAGGGTCGGGAATGAGCTAGGGTTGCGCATCGATATACAATTCAACCCTAAGGTTGAGTTCCTAGCTTCGATGGAACTGATCCTAAGGGTTGAATCAAGAAATGCAGATATTTCACTCTGTGTCGAATCACATGTGATCAGAAGGTAGATTAGGCCTCACTCCACTTAAAAGGGCAAGCTGAAGTGTGGCTTGAGAGATACATTCTAGGAGACGTAATGTTACTTTTGGGAGGAATTTATGGTGGATTGCTCCAAGTTTAGAGACAACTTGGGGAGCAAGGTGGTGGAGGATTTTAATCGTTTGCAGCAAATTGGGTCACCGGATGAGTACTTGGCCAAATGTGAGGAGCATAAGGCTTTACTTCCAATAAGGAATCCCGCTGCGTTTGAAGCATAATTCCCTGAGAGTATTATTGGTAGCATGAAACTTGCGATTAAACCATTTATTAGAGCTTTTAGCCCCCATACGCCATGTAATGCCACGGAGTATGCTAGGTTCCAAGAGGATACTACTCAGGCCTTGAAAATACCCCCTGATAGAACCCTTAAGTAGATCTCGCTCAATCATTGAAAACTCTTACTCCCAACACCAAATCTTCAAAAGAAAACCCAAGCTCTAAGGGCCTCTTGAATACTCCCACTTGTCAAAGGGCCACTAAGTTCATTCCTGCTGTAGTAGGGGCGGAAAAGATATCTAAGGGATTATGTCATTACTATGACCAACCTTTTGAAAGAGGGCACAAATGTGGAAGTAAGGGAACCCAATTGTTCTTGGTGGAGGTGCCTGAAGAGGACAACATTGTGGTGGTCATAGAGAAATTTTATGGGAACTTCAAATTTGATTCAAAAGAGGTTCAACCCAATGAATCTGTGAATGCCATGAGTGGCAGTCTGGAGTTCCACACAATAAGGTTGAATGGACATTATGGGAAGAAAACATTACACATTTTTTGATTGACTCGAGTAGCACTCACAATTTTTTGGACATAGAGTAACGCCAAGAAGTTAGGTTGCAGGTTGGTACTAACTAGGGAGCAACTAGTTACCATAGCTAATGGGAATCAACTTTCTTGCCAATATATATGCAGGAACTTTAGATGGAATCTACAGAGAGTTTGCTTCTGATATATTGTTGACTCCTTTATGAAGATGTGAGGTGGTGTGAGGCATACAATGGCTGGCAACCTTAGGTACCATTAAATGGAACTTCAAACAACTAAAAATGGAGCTCGCCTATCTGAATACGGTTCATGTTTTGAGAGAACTGAATACAGAAAAGATACAGGTCATACCGAAAAGTTAGTTACCTGAAGCACTCTTGAATGCTACCTAATTATGAATGCTACAAGTGGTTGCCAGTTTTGTAGCAACAATAGCCTCTATAGAAGCTTCAACTCCTGCTCCCATGCAAGCCGTTTAGATAAGGATACTGATATCTTTCAAAAGCTTAATTTTTACCACCTACTAGGACACCATTTGACCATAGTATACCCCCTCAAATGTGGCATTTCATCAATCATCATCGGGCCCTATAGGTATCCCCTGAAGCACAAAGATGTTATTGAGAAGTTGGTTCCTGAAAGGCTAGAAAAAAGGGTAAAATTCAACTAAGTGCAAGCCCATTTGCTTCCCAGTGGTCTTAGTGGGAAAAAAAGATGGATCCTGGAGGCTGTGTGTTGACCAAAGTGAGTTAAACAAAAACACCAACAAGGATAAATTCTTAATTCCCAATTCTAGTCATAGAAGAGTTATTAGATGAACTAGGTGGTTTTACTATTTACTCCAAGATTGATATGAGGTCTGACTACCACCAAATCAGAATGCAAGAAGATGAGGTGTTCAAAACTGCCTTAAAGACTTATTTAAGGCACTATGAATTTTTGGTTATGCACTTTGGGCTAACTAATGCTCTAGCAACTTTTCAGAGCTTAATGAATCATGTATTTCAAGCATTTTTGGGGAGATTTGTCCTTGTATTCTTTGATGACAACCTTTTTTAAAGCTTTAGCTTAGAAGAGCACATTGAACACTTGAGTGTGGTGCTTCATACCATGAGACAAAGCACTTTGTATGGCACGTTCAATGAATGCTCTTTTGGCATGCCCTTGGTAGACGCTTTATCAAGAGTTATGCTATGATAGGTAGACCGCACATTGATTTGCTTAAAAAGGATGGGTTCATTTGGGGAGAGGAAGCAGAGGCAGCATTTCAAGCCTTTAGATAGGCTATGACAACTGCTCCTATCCTAGCCTTGCCAAACTTTCAAACAATTTGAGGTGGAAACGGATGCATTAAATATGGGCATTAGAGTTGTGTTACAATAGGAGAGACACCCCATTGCTTTCATTCGGAGGAATCTAGGACCAAAATGGCAGAAACTCTCTGTTATGAAAAAGAGCTCTTGGTTGTGGCCTTTCCAATGCAAAAATGGGAACAATATTTGTTGGCAAGACCCTTTATTATCAGAACTGATCAAAAGAGTTTGAAGCTTTTGTTGGAACAAAAAATATCAACACTTTTTCAACACCTTTTGTTGTCTAAACCTATGGAGTTTGAATATGATATGCACTGTAAGAGTGGCTCTGATAATATAAACGTAGATGCTTTATCAAGAGTCCAAGGAGCTGAACTACTTATGGCTATCTCAACCATTTAGTCAGACTTGATGGACCCCATTGGGCAAGCCTGGCAATCTGACTCGGTGCTACAGCATATCATTCAACAGAAACAGCATGATCCTACAAAATTTCCTAAGTACCAGCTCTTAAAATAGTCAATTAAGAAGGAAAGGAGAGCTAGTGAATGGGGCAGATCTTATCTTAAAAGGACCATTGTTACATTGGGTTCACTCATCACCTATAAGGGGACACTCACGCAGAGATGTAACTCTTTAAAAGATAATGTAGCTCTTTAATTAGAAGGGATTAAATATAAGACAATGTATGATATGTCAAGCTTGCAAATATGATACTTGTGCATCACCAGATTCTTACAACCTCTACCTATACCAAAGAAATATGGGTTGATATCTCCATGGATTTTATAGAAGTGTTGCTAAAATCACATAGAAAAGAATATGCATGGTAGTTGACAGGTTGAGTAAGTATGCACACTTTGTAGCCCTTACATATCCTTACACAATTGAAGATGTGGCTTAAGCTTGCATGGATCACATTTTCAAATTGCATGGGCTACCAAAAAGTATAGTACGTTACGGGATGCTGTATTCTCAAGCTCATTTTGACAATCTTTATTTCCAGTTTTGGGGGCGGATATCCTTTTATCTTCTGTCCAGCACCCACAAACTATTGGGCAAACTAAAGTTTAAATAGGTGTCTGGAGACATACCCTAGATGCATGTCTATCCAAGCTCTCAAAGAGTGGTACAAGTAGTTATCCTTGGTGAGTGGTGATACACAACCACCTACCATTCTTCTGCTCAAATGACTCCTTTTGAGATAGTACATAACAAATCAACCCCTGTTCATTTGCTTTACTTACCAGGGGAAACCAGTCAACCTGCAATGGACAGAACCATGCAAAAAGTGAGGAAATGATCAGGTTACTCAAACACAATCTAACTTAAATACAGCACATGATGGATTGAAACAATTGGTAGATAAGGGGAAGGGCAGTTCTTCATTGGTGATGGGGTTTGGCTTAAACTCCAACCCTATAGGCAATCTAGTGTGCAAGCACAATGTGAAGTTAAGGCCTAAGTATTTCGGCTCTTTTGGGTCAATGGAAGCGGGGGCTGCGAGAACAAGCTACTTGGGAAGTTGCTGGTGACTTTGAGATCAAATATCCTTTATTCCAGCCTCGAGGTCAAGGCTTCAAAAGGGGAAGGCTCTAATACAGAGGAAAGTCTACCTTCAAGCATTTTCAGTAATTTTGAATATCTTTTACTTTTTTCATTACAAGCTATTTCATTGGATATTTTGACAATTGTAATTAAAAGGGGTAGATGAGCTGGCAGTTTGTTATTGCTGGCAGGAAAGGAGGAAGGTTGTTATTCAGTGTATAACACTGCCGTGGTGAAGAAGTCAGATAGGAATGGAATTAATCCTCAATTGCTCTCTTTTTCTCTCTCTTACTCCTACAATCTTAATCTACTCCCGGAACTGTGATTGTGCAGGTTCATTGAAGGTCTCATTCTCTCTTCAATAAAGTAGCTTCCCTGTAGCTGTATCATCTTATAAGTAGAATCAATAAATACAGAAAACTCAAATGATGTAATCAGGAGTATCTTTGTGTTAGTGAGCCTACAGGTCCAAAAACAAGAAAGAGACACTCAGCTCTTTGCGACCATCCAGGTGTCATTTTTGCAGAAGAGACACCACCTTCATGAGACTAGCACACCGAGTCTGGCAGCTCTTTTGCGAAAGCTATCAAAAAATCTGCATGGTTCACCTCTTTTGGCAGACTAATTAGACCTCTTGAATGCCCACCTTTTGGGCCTTGTTTTCATCATGTGTTTACATCCAACATCTAATATAGATGATTCTTGAATTGTTGGAAAGCTTATTAAATGCATTTTCAAATTAGATTAATTATAGTCAACCTGCATATGTTAAGCAAGAAATATGGCCTTTATAAGGCAAGTATTCTGATTCATGTGCTCGTTCTACTGCCCCCTATCTTCTCCTGCTGTATGAGCATAAGTCGTACAATACATCTAGCTTAGCAAGAACATGAACTTACAGGAAATAAACACCATACAAAAGAAAGGATGATGTCACAAGTAAGAAGATGTATTATGGTAGCAAAAGGAAAAAGAAGATAATTTTAAAATTTGTCATAGTAAAAGAAAAGGGAAAAACAGAGATAGCAAAATCAAATTAAGGTCAAGACAGAAAAAGTTTCATAAACCCATCGCACCTTTCACAAAACAGCCTCCCATTTCCTTGACACGAGCAAAAGCAAAGATTGTAAATACTGGTACAATGCTTTAAGTAGGTGACAGCATTGCTCACATATTCACAGTCTTGATGAAGTAATGGCTAGTGGAATTAGTAGAATTTGAAGAGGGGACAATAGGCATTACTCCACACTTGGAATCCAATAATGTTGGTGTTTTTTTGCTAGTCTGGGGGATGAGTCAATCATCCACTTTGGTGATATCACTCCTCCATTAATCCCCTCCTTACTTAGGTTGGTTTGGGTTCAGCGTCTGCCGCTGCTTCAACTGGCAAAATACCAAAACAAATAATTTTTTTTGGGTAGTCTTCTAGACATAAATATTGTTAAGCAGCTAGTGGTTGTACATTTATACAAAGGCAACAATCAGCTGACCTAGTGGCGGATCTAAGGGTTCAAATTAGGAGTGTCCACCTACAAACATTTAGCAATCTATTATTTTTTTGAGCTCACTTTGGGGGTGTCCACCCATAATATTGATATAGGTTCCAAACAATTCTTTTTGGGTTAGGGGTGTCCATGGACAACCCTCCCTCCCACATAGATCCGCCACTGAGCTAACCTCACAACCTTTGAGGAAATATAGGGAAACATCAACGTCTCTTGCATTAGGCAGATAATCCAGCATGAATCATAGCCTAGTGCTGCCAAAGCTATGCTGCAGTTAGAAACTGAAAGCAGAATCCTAAAGGCACCTGGATTCTTGAAATGGTTGAAGCTTTTGATATGTGGATACCTTCATGAAGCATTAGAACATAATTCAATCAGCTATTATTGGTGATGAAACCTTAGCTTGTCTTTATAAACTACAACTTTTTGTTACCCTCCAGAACTGAAATGAATTGGCTAAATAAGCTTTCAGAATTTGACATGTCAAACCTTATATGATCTTGTCTGATGTTGTAAGCTTCACATGACACAGACTCTCGGCCAAAATTAAACCCTCAGGAGGATCCAGAGTATTACATGAGCTTGAGAGGAGTAAATCTGCAACAGCCATATGGACAGCTATGCAGTCCGACCAATAGCATGAATCTCCCAATCAAATCATGTGCATTGAAGAGATCATTCTAATAGGCCATTGAATGAAGTATGTCCATCTCAAATTCATGGTAATTTTGTGACACTAATCTCTAAAGAAATATAATATCTTGTCTCTTACGAAATCCAGCTGCAGCCTGCGGATTTTAGAATCCCTTTTGATTTTTGAGCCAGTCTAACCTCTTCCCCATCCCTTCTTCCTAAACTAGAATACACGTTTGACAAGGCCACTAGAGGGGTTGCATTATCGGGCTCCAATATCATAAGCTGCTCAGCTGCAAGCTCTGCAATATCAGGACGCGATTGGGAACAACTTGCGTTAAGAAGAGCTCCCCATGCCCCAGCATGGGGTTCAAGTGGCATTGAAAGGATCAGATCAACTGCTTGGTCCAGCAAACCTGCTCGACCAAGGAGACCAATCATGCATGCATAGTGATCTGAACTTGGCTCAATGTGATATTCTGACCTCATGGATTTGAAAAACTCTTGTCCTTCTGCAACTGAACCTATGTGTGAGCAAGCAGAAAGCACACCAAGGAAGGAGATCTCATTTGGCTTCTGCCCATCCATCTGCATTCTGTTAAACAAGTTAAGTGATTCTTGTCCAAGCCCATGGTAGGCAAATCCCATGATCATTGAGTTAAAAGATACAACATTTGGGGAAGAAATCGTCTTGAAGACACGACATGCATCAGAAATATTTCCACACTTCGAGTACATCGACACTAAAGAATTTTGGACAGACAAATCATGCTCCATATGCATCTTCACCACATGAGAATGAAGTTGCAATCCCTCAAATAAATTGGCTAAACCAGAAGCAGCACTTATTACACTGCTCAAAGTAAGAGCATTTGGTCTAAATGATCTTTGGGTCATCCAACTATACCACCAAATTGCTTTGGAGAATTTTTCATTGTTGACCAAGCCAGAAATGATAGCTGTCCACGCAATATCATCCTTTTGGGGCATCAAGTTGAACAAATTGATGGATTTTGCAACATCCCCTTTTTGAGAAAACCCTCCGATCATTGTTGTCCAAGAAATTATATCCCTTTTTGGCATAATCTGAAAGAGATCATATGCTTCATCCATTTTGTCAGCTTGAACATACGATGCAATTAATGAATTCCATGATACTATGTCCCTCCCTTTCATGGACTGGAACAGTCTATTAGCAGCTTCAAGACAGCCAAATTTACCATACATACTGATGATAGAGTTGGTCAAAATGACATCACTCTCAAATCCCAGACGTGAAACTAACCCATGGAATTGACACCCTTCTCTGTACCTCTGATTGCTCGTACAAGCTTCAACAATCGAGGTCAAAGTCCTAGGATTAACCCTTACAGCCTCCTGTCTCATAGACAAAAATAAAAGACACCCATCCTCAAAATTTCCAGTTTTCATATACCCATTTATCATCACGGTCCAAGAAACCACATTCTTCTCTGGTATCATTTCAAACAACTTTCTAGCGACATCGACAAGTCCGGTTTCACAGAAACCATCAACCATTGAGCTCCAAGAAACGACGTCTTTTTCCATCATTCCATCAAAAATCCCAACAGCTTTGTCCAGTGCACCTGCCTTTAAGTACCCAGAAATCAAAGCATTGGCGCAAACAGGGTCACGCCAATTTCTTGGCATATCATTATATAATCTCTCTGCCTCTTCAAACATACCAGCATTGGCATAGCCAGTTATCATGGCTGCATAAGATACTGAATTTCGCTCAGGCATCCTCCTAAACAACTCATGAGCGTCACTAACCCCCAACTGATTCCGCACATAGCCCGTGATCATTGCATTCCAGGACACAATATTCCTTTGAGGCATTTCATCAAACACCTTCCGTGCTTTAGCGAGCTCACCATTTTCTGCATACGCCGTGAGCAGAGCCGTCCAAGTGATGGTATTTTTAATTCGCATGCGATTGAATATTGACTCTGCTTCTCTGATATTCCCGGTTCTTCCCATTTTGGTAATTTGGGAGTTGCAAAACACGATTGATTGTTCACTGTTTTGGCTCTTCCTGAAGCCATTTTCCCTCCTGTGCGGGGTTAAGGGGCTTTGCCAAGCGAAAGTTGAATAAAAAGGAACGAACTTTTGAAGATACAAATGAATCCACCCTCTACGCACAACGAAGATTGAACTCTGTCTGATTATCATGAGAATAAAGATGCTGCGACGTGTGTGATAATGCCGAAAATTGTCAGTCTGATAACCGCTTCTACACTCAAGAGTTTATTGAAAGCTCAAATGCTGAGCAGTCCACAGGGCACGAAACCAAGCCACCTACGACAGCGTGTTTGGAAACGACATATTAAATTCTACATTCTACCTTGTTCTCCACACCAAAGCGTGACAAATTTGAAAAATATTCGAATATTTTCAGATTTTAACCATCCAAATTTGGGGCGAAGCTGATAATCTGACATGTATAAATAGGTATTAATACTTTGAATTTGACTTTAAGCTGAAATGGGAACGTTGAGTCTAGTTTTTCCTTAATACAAATTATTAAAAATAAATATGTCTAAAGATCAGAATATTGGGGTGATGAAGAATGAATCATAGACTCCCAAGATCATCAAACACACAAGAAAAACATAAAGACAATGGATACTTCTGCTTTGATTCAATCTCTAACAATCAAGATGATTGTGTAACTAAAGTCCAAGAATGATATCTTTACAAAATCTCTCTCCTAAAGGTTTAGATCTACCAAGAGAAATTTTAAAGAAAAAAGTCTAAATCACTATACCGAACTAGAGGTCAAAATTAAGAGATTTTGAGAAACAAAATGGCCTCTAGCCCTTAAGTACTTTCATTCATCAAATCTACTTTTACATTAAGAAAAATGGGTCTATAAATACCCAAAATTTGGGAAAAAGCTAATATATTAGTGGGACAAGTGGATCAATAAGAGTCTTACAAAATATTCTAAGAAATAAATCAAAAATCCAAAGGTAATTACAATTGCTATGAGAAGTAGTTTTTAGGAATTCTTCCTTTTTTTCTAAGAAGCCTATAGAGAAGTGTACTCCACCAACGAGGGTGATGCTCTTGGAATCTTTTCCTTGGTAGGTGTAGATTCATTCATTATAAGAAATATCAAGAACTACAACTATATTCACCTCAAATAGATTCAAAACTCATATTGCTCCAAAACTAAATTTTATGCACCCTTCTCTTAATTTTGTTCATTTATCTCTCAAATGGAATCCTATGCCAATTTTTAGGACATGGGACTAAAATAGACATATTAGGAAATTAAGAAAGCATTGAGTTAGGAACCAAATTTTACCCAAATTCACCGAATTTATCGATAAAAGACGATATTGGTACATTTGAGGATTTTGCTACTTTAGCGAATTGAAATGTATATATCCACTGGAAATATTTATATATTCTAATATTAGACTCGAGCACCTTTCAAGAGTCATAGATCATTACTTTTTGAGCTCATTTGCTGGGTTAATTATCATGATAAAATGGGCTTAGTGCTAGAATTGGTGTCAAGTAACTCTTGAATAGATGAGACCGTTTTTACTTCTTGGTGCCATGCCAAGGGAGTCTCTTTATATCTCAACCTTTCTCACTTGAGAAGAATTTGGCCTCAAATCCTTGGGGTTAAAATCCATAAGCATCAACCTTGCACATTTATTACCGTCTTTGGGTTTGAAAATACCTGTGGTGCTAAAAACTCCACTTCTCTCAAACATATAAGAGTTATTGAAGCTCTTAGGGGCCCTTTTCTCAAAGCAATTGAATGTATTAGATCTAGCACTCAGTAGCTTGCTGAAAATTCCAGTGTACTTATCACAACTCATGTGAAATGAGAGTGAAGCCTCACATTCAAGAGATAGATGATAATCATCAAGGAGCATCACACCATGATGGGATTCATTCCAAAATTCATTCAAAGGTGATTGAAGAGGTATATGGCTGTCACTTTCTCTCTTGTGTTTGAGTCAACCAAGAGTAACATCAACATAGGCTTGCTCTTACTGTCGGTTCTCTGATCTTATGTTTCACTCATGTAGACGCTTTTCTCACATCTCTCCCTTGCTTCGTATTTGTGAGATGGGGTAAAGAAGCAAATGTAAATGCTTGCCTTTGTTGTGTTATAGGAATCATATCTATCACAACTCACATAATAGTCAAACAACTATGGTCCACTAAGAAAAATTTGATGAGCACTCAAAGGAAACATCCCATGCAAAGCCTCATCTCTAAATTTGCATATTCAAAATGAAAACAGAGCTAACCTTAATTCCCAAATGGAGCCAATGGAGAGTCTAAAAGTGTGATTGTAAGACAATAGGTAGCATAACCTCCAAGGTTAGTTTTGATTCAACTCCTTTCTTTTTAAGATTCAAAATGATCCCATTTTCTTCATTTGCCTCCACATGAACCACAGAGGGATCTTCTTCTTTTAAGGGTTCTTTTTTCTTCTGAGTTAAACAGGATCTTCTGATCTTCTCTTGAGCAACAATGAGTTCCTTTTTCAAGGGTTTTTCTTCAAAGAATTGGTCTTAGTAGAATCTAATAGCTATGTAAGACTTGAGCCAACTCCAAGTCATGATTCTAGACTTGTCTTAAAGAGCTCTTTCCCTCCTAAGACATTTAAACCAATATTGGGTAGAACGTCGAAGCTTTTGAGTGCTATCTTGAAACTCTTCCTTCGTCCTTAAAATAATCTTTAAGTGTTTGATTACGTCTCAAATAGATGGTAGGATCCAAACTAGTACTTCAAAGCGATAAGGTTCTTTTATAACTTTCTTCACTTGTGTCATTTGCGTTTTAAGCTTCCTTACTTAATCTAGAAGTTCAAGGATATCCCTATTCTCTATTGTATGAGGAAATAAGGTGTGAAATGTGTTTGGGGAAATAAAGTTGAAGAGGAAATGAAGGCCACGAACCATGAGGTGGACAACGGATTCTTCATGGTGGGCACTAGTCGGGTACTTGCAGTTTTTGTGAAGGCTTTTTGATGGAGTCTTAGATTTATGTTTGGGTTGTGGTTTACCTTTGGACTATTTTGGGGCATTTTTTTTTCTAGACTAAGAAGGATTAATCAAGATGGAAAATGAGAATGATTTTGGTGAAACCAAAGTGTGGATTTTTGGAGGTGGATTTGAGATGAAGAGTAAGGGTTTTGATTCAATAATTAACCAAAAGAGGGGTCTCCTAAAGACTTAGAGCCACCAAAGAAAAATTTTAATGGAAGTACTCTAAATTACTACTCTAAACTAGAGATAGAGATTAAAAATTTTTGATAGAGGAGATTACCTCAAGCCCTTCAATTCATTCATTCATTCATCAATCCTCTCTTTACATTGAGGGAAATAGGCCTATAAATACCAAAAATGAGAAAAATAAGTTGATACATTATTGGGGCAATTAGACAAATGAGAGTTCTACAAATTATCCTAAAAGATAGATTAAAAATCTAAAAATAATGGTAATTACTATAAGTTGTACTTTTCAATATTTATTCCCCATCTTCTAGGAAGCTTCCAGAGAGTTGTACGCCATAAATGAATGGTGTTGAAACTTGGAGCTTCTTCCTTTTAGGGTGTGGATTCATTTCATGATGGAAAATGTCAAGGATTATGGCTGCATTCTCCTCAAATGGACCTAAAACCTTTATTGCTCTATGATTGAATGTTATGCACACTCTCTTAATTTTGACCATTTCTCTCTCAGATCGAATATAATGCCAATTTTTCAGTACTAGGGCTAAAATAGACATCTTGTAGAATGAAGAAAACTTGGACATCGATTAGGCATCATTAGGTAGGGACCAAACTTCGCCCAAATTCAGGAAATTTATTGAAAAAAAATCTGCACTAATGCATATGAGGATTTTGCCACTGTAGGAAATTTATAAATATCTAATGGAAATACAATGATATCACAATAGTAGACTTAAGCACTTTTCCAACGAGTTATGGATCATCAATTTTCGGACCCATTTTACTAGGTGAATTATCATGATAAAATGAGTCTACATGTTGAAAATTTGTGTCAAGCAACTCTTGGGTAGATGAGGCCATCTTCATTTCTTGTTGCAAGACCAAGTGGGTCCCGATATGTATCAAACATTTATTTGTAAATGTTGGATAGGCTACCAAATCTCTAGAGTATAGATATTTAGGTAGTGTTTGGTTGAGGAAAAAATAATTTTTCCAGACAATAATTTTTCAATTTTTCGTTGTTTGGCACAATTTAAAGAGTTAAAAACTATTTTTCAAGGAAAACAATTTTTCCCCCAATAGAGGAAAATGATTTCTATTTTGAGAAGATAAGAAGTTAATTTTCTTCTTTCAACTCTTTGATAACGTGGTTAGCGTACAAAATTTGATTTCAACAGTTTAGATTAAAACATGACTATTCAATAGGAAAGATTAAAATAAACTCAAATCTAAATTTGGAGCTCAACTTTATTTCATTTGGTGGACATTTATCTCCATCACGATAATTTGATTGACATTTTTTTTCACAAACAATTCAGTTGCCTCGCCGTCAAAATAATTTCAACGGTTTGAATCAAAGTTTGGTCAATACACAGAAAACATTAAAATGGGCTCAAATTTAGATTTTGAGCTTGATATACTTCTATTTTGTCAATATTTTTTTTTTCCACAACGACAATTCAAACGATATTTTTTGTCACTTAAATAATACAGTCAATATTTTTCACCACTAGATCAATTTCAATAGGTTGGATTTAGACTTAATCATAGGATAGAAAAGATTAAAATGTGCTCAAATCCAGATTTTGAGCGTGACATTCCTTCATTTGGTCAATATTTTTTTCGATATAATAATTGAATCGATATTTTTCGCCACTTAAATAATTCAGTTGATGTTTTTTGCTACTAAAACAATTTCAACGATTTAGGTCGAAACATGATTATCTAGCTAAGAGGAAGTATTAAAAAACTAAAATATAAATTTAAGCTCAACATTCTTTTATTTTATCTTTGCTACGACTATTTAGTCGATTTTTTTCGCCATTTAATGAACTCCGTTGACGTTTTCCTTTTTTTCGAAGGAAAATGATTTATCTTGCACCAAACAACGAAAAATGTAATATGAAAATTGATTTTCCTTAGGAAAACGCTTTCCACAGAAAATGGTTTTCCAAGAAACCATTTTCCTTTCAACGAAACGCTATCTAAAATTCAAAAAATCCTATATTCAAATATAACCTATGGATATATGGAGCTTCTTGGATTCTATATATAATCAGAGAAAGTTGAAATGTTACTATACTATACACCAAAATTTTTTTACTGTAATATACTAAGGTGCCATGTCATAGATAATATGACCTTGATATAGTTCTAGATACTTAGCCTTTTATTTTGTAATATCAAGAGAAGTTCAAGCATTTGAGCGTTCATAAAAGTTCTACCCGAATGCCTAGAGGTTCTAGTGATTCAACTAATATCTCTTATGTACAACAATTCCTCCTTCTAGTGCCCTGCCTTCATGAGATCTAGGAAGATTCACATGTAGATAGCCTTACAAACACTCACATAAATAAGGAGACCGATTTCAAGAGACATGCAAAAGATATTTCATTAAAAAAAATCTTTTGTTGAGATGAAAATGTTGGAAATGTATTTGAAAATAAGAGCATTATACAAAATATGGGGCACCATTTAGAAAGGGGAAAAAAAATTTAACAGAACTAGGTGCAACAAGCCGGAAGAACTATATCCATAACAACCTTAACAATAATAATATTGAGATCGCTAGGATGGTCACACCCCTAAAGCCAACATACTAGACGACAACAACAATCCTTGCTTACTCACTAAAAATTGGAATATAAATATTTAACTACTTAAAATCTAATATTTTAATTCTTGACCTCCATAAACTCCTATCTTGATTCATGTCCTTCGCAAGTCTCAATTGCCTTATATCCTATCTAATCATGCCATTTCAATTCTTCTTAACTCTACCTCTACCCTCTTACACTATAGGAGATCAATCCTTTCACAACTCTACACAGCAGCATGTATATCTCTTCTTTTGATATGTCTAAACCATCAGAGTGTAGTTTTCCTTATTTTATCATCTTTAAGGGTGACCCCTGATTCATAACCTATCTGATGTTGTATGTCCACACATCCACTTGATAATCCTCATCTCAGCTACCATTAATCTTTGGTCCTAGTTCTTCTTAGTCGGCTAACATTCTAAGCTGTACCATAGTACTAGTCTAACCACTATACAATAAACTTTTCCTTTTAACTTTGTTGGAATCTTCTTATCACATGATACTCAAGATGCATACGTCCATTGTTGCAAACAGACATGCGGTGACTCTGACAATTGCTTTGTACAATTGAACTCAAGTATTTAAACTTCTCCACCTTTGGTATTGTTGTATCACTAATGGTGACTTCCTCTACCATCCTTCATTTTGTTCACTAAACTAACAATCTAAATACTTAGTCTTTGACCTACTCAATCCAAAACCTTTGGACTCCCAAGCATGTCTTCACCTCTTTATCTTATTCTTCACTCTACTTCTGGTATCATTAATCAGTAGAATATCATCAGTGAATAACAAACACAAAGATGTTCCATATTGAATGTCTTCCATGAGCTCATCTACGATGGTCATCAAAAAAAAAGGGCTTAAAGTCGAACCCTGATGCAATCTAATATCAATATGTCCTCTGTGTCTCCTCCTAGTATCCTCAACCTCGTCTTCGCTCTCTCATACATATCTCTAGTAACTTGAATGTACTGATATGATACGACTTTCCTGTCTAAGCAACTCAAAAGCATTTCCCTAGGCACCCTATCATAAGCCTTCTCCATATCGATAAACACCATATGCAAATCCTTTTTCCTATCTCTGTAAAATTTCATAGGCCCCCTTATAAGATGTATCCCAAAAAAAAGTAATACCTCTTATGTTATTTTTTAGGACAATAGTTGATCCCAATATATTTGATTAACATGTCCGAAACAATCCACATGTTCTATAATAATTTAAGCTGTATTTACACTTGAAAGAATTCCTCACATGAGGAATAAATGCCTTTGTTTCTCTTATTGTTTGAAAGGAATTTTACCTAAAATGGAAGCTCAATTTTACACCCTTGTGTTCTATCTGTTCCCATTTAATACACAAGATAATTTTGAAATCCAAAAAGTAGTATTTGTTGGACATCAAAATTAGGACCCTAATATTGTGGAACATTATTTTTGACAATCCTGGTTTAAGGGGTTAAAGGGAACAATGTTATCAATAATGCCTTCATTAAGGCGGATTACTAACATCTCATTTGAATAAAAATCATATATTAGATCTCCCTACCTATTAATTCCAATTTCAAGGTCTTTGTTTTTGGTTGACGAACCCTCTAGTTCATGCTCTCTCTCTCTCTCTCTCTCTCTCTCTCTCTCTCTCTCTCTCTCTCTCTCACTCAATTTCTTGATGTTTGACTTTTGCGCTATGACAGTTCTTGAATGAACGCCATTCAAAAAGGGAATCTTGGGGGTCATCATTGAATTTTAGAAGTCGACTACGTTTGAAGAACCATCATTGCAAGTGCCGTCCTAGAAGAAAAGTGAGCTGAAAATTTTTGATTCATGCACAAATCGTGTTCTATATTTTTAGGGCCATAATTGCAATATGTTCATGTAGTTGTCATATTGTTCGATGACCAAAAATGACTAAATAAATGCTTCGAATTACTTAACTTTTACTTGTAATGTAGGTTATTTTCAATTTTGCTAGGTTTTTATTTAACTTGTAGAAAATAACAATTTGATAAAATAATGGATATTAAGAGATAATTAGGCACAATAATTAAGTCATTGGGCCATTATCATGCATTGAGCCATTTAGGCATGTGCTTCAACAACAAAATATGGAAAAAGAATAAAGAAACAATGAGACATGGTCCATGTGAAGTCAGCACCCAATCCACAGTAGTCAATGCGTATCACTAAGAGCAACCCAAGCCACAATCACATTTTAATCCAACAAAAAGGGATAGAAAGAATGAAGGAGTGAACCCAACCCATTCACGTGTCGACCCAACAAAGGCATTGAAGCCCAACTTGAGTACTCAATGGATGGCCCAGCCCAATGACGCAAGTAAACTCCCACAGTTCTAAGTCAATGCATGACACCCATGCCTCCTTCAGCTTATGTCCCTTGCCCAACACGTGAATTCAAAGCAGCTGGTCTAGCCCTACTAAAACGGCCCATCTAACGCCTTGTCCCCTCTTGCGCAGCACATGCAAGCCCATTGTTATGCTTGCCTGGTAAGACGAGGTAGTAGAATTCCATGCTTTCTTTCTCCAATTTGCTGATCATATGGGTCGGCCCAGCTCAACAATAGATGCTCTACAATTCTAAAGCTAAATAGGAAAGTAAGAAGGATCCGACGAAGTGTGAAATTGGCAATGGTGGTGGAAATCCTTTCAAACTTTATGTGATCATAGGCACTGTGTTGATTTGAGCTTGGAAATCAGGAAAATTGGCAGCATCAAAAAGGATAATGCACTATCCTGGTAAATAGGAAATTTTACAATTAGGAAAGTAGACATATTAGCTTGGGACTTGAAATCTAATGTAACTAGGAAAGTCTATGGGGCTAGCTTTGGCATAAATAGGGGTCTTGGGGGTGCTTTATAAATCATCACTTCATCTCGCTCTTGATTCCAGTATGAGTTTCTAGTTATTTTAGAGGTTATTGTAATTGTAGGATTTCTTTCGAGTTGAGTTGAATTTCAACTTTTTTAGTTCTAATTTCAATTCAAGTTTTTTAAGTTCTAGTTTTATTTCAGGTTTTCTAGTTCCAGTTTTATTTTATTCTAGTTTTAATTCAATTTTTACAGTTTATATTTAGTTTGATTTCATTATCTTCAAGATTTATTTCATTCAGAATTTTGATTTTTACCACTCCCTTTACTTGATGGTGGATTTTGAATTTTCATGATTGACACCCATCGACTATTTAATATTCTTCGTTGGCTTTTAAGTGTTTGTGGTAATATCTTCCCAATCTCTTACTTGTTGATTAATTTATTACTTTCTTGAAAGTTGTTATAATTTAATTTATAGGTTTAGTCATGGTTAGAATAGTTTCAAATTTTATGGGTGTTAACTAGCTTAATTAGTAAAGTCTTCAAAAGTTGTTGTTAAAGACCTAGGGTCAAATCCCACTTATATCGCATTACTCTTCATGCACCAAAACAAGATTAGTCTCAATTTTTATTAGTAGAATGATTTTGTTTTGCTCATTTACTACTTTTAATTAATTAATATGGGTTAGTTTTAATTGTAGTGGCCTAGATTTGACTCCATCCCTGTGAATTCGACCCTTAAGTACTGCAACTCACAACCATACACTTGCATTACTACTATACATCCTTTCAGGATCATAACACATATGAGCATATTAGTCAAGCTGGAGAGGAGGTAGTGAAAATTATCTTCACGTGTTGGCAATTAAGGATGAGGTTAGTAAGCTAAAAGATATGTTATTGAGGATCTCTTATTCTATGTAGTTTGTTATCAAGGTTGCATCAATTATGTATGTGGCCTTAGTGATCATAGTGCTGAATGCATGAGTCGAAGGCAAATGCCAAGCGAAGGAGTGAGTTGTACTTGAGATTGATGACGACTTGTGCACAAGATTTACCGAGACTTATGTTTGGAAGTAATGAATGAAATGAATTAATTGCTATCGGTCAAAAACATTATGCCTTTGCATAAGTTGCTTGCCCCTGTCATTTCACTTGAAAATTGTAAACTTTTTGGTTCCATTCGATAAGAAGTTCCAAAGGGGTCAAACTTACTGAAGTTCCATAAATTTATCGTTAGGCTTAACAGTTCTCTGTTGCAAGCACCAAAATAATCCTTTGCATCACAGAAAACAACTTTCCAAAGAGAAACTAAGTTGTTCAAGTGCAACCACAAAAGGATAGATGCATATGAAACAATATCAAAGTAAGCAACAAACCCTAACAATCATCACACCAACATCTTTGTCCTTGTGAACCTTATAATTATTTAACGTGTACTACCTTCCATGTCCTAGCATTGCAACATTTTGCAGGCAAGGAGTGGTAAGTCATGCTGAGATTCAACTGGTCTAGTTGAGAAATGGGCGGAGATTCCAGTGAGCAAATGACAACATTCAGTTTTGTGGCTGTAATGCCCCCAACATAAATACGCATAATAATCCGATTAACAATTAATTAAGCATATGGTGGTAGCATAACATTTGCTGAGTTGAGGATCTCACCACGTTTCCTTCTTCAAGAGACAAGGCGAAAGTGCTAAAGGTTACATTAGCTGAAACCAATTTGTAACTTATTTCCTTTTTGTCAATTAAGTACATTGCCCTTGAATAAAATTTTAAATTCACAACCTGAATTTCTTAGAACATTGGTAGAAAAACGATTCTTAAGACATGTCATCATTCAACACATGAATGCCAAAACATTTTAAACATAGTTTAAATTTATGAAGATAACTAGAAGGTTTAAAGGAACTTGTACAAATCCTTCACCTTTCCAAAACATTCAGTAAGATAAAACTTCAACACTTCAATCTAAGTTGCCTTTATATTGGGAGTAGAACTTCAACATTCCAGTATGTAGTCATGTGGTACCATGAGCTGGGGAGATGTTATCAACTCTGAACATGCAATATTTGCCTCTTGTGCTATTTTTATGCTGATTGATATAGCTCAGTTCTAAAACCGCCCTCCTGACATCTTATCCTAGTGGGTGAATTTGAAAATTTATAAAGTATAAAACATATGAAAAATGAGCGTCAAGCCATGTACATTACCCATGTACAGTAAAAATAATGTTAAATGGCTTAGTAAATGTGCACATGCATTTAAATTGATTTTGTAAATCCTAAATGATAAATTAAACTTAAACACTCCACTAAAATAAGTCATTTTCATTTTTCTTTTTTTTTCCTGATTAATTACCTAGGTTAGGACCCATATACAACAAATCATAGGGGCCTATTATTTTTGGAGATCTCCACCTAACTTACAGCTTCTGAAGAAGAAAGCAAAAGTCAGCATTGAATAGTGAACAGAAATGCGCCGCTAGCAACCCATGTTATCTAGGGATCCAAAATTCAACAAACGTATGAACATAATAATAAATAATCGACATAGAGGTGAATGGCTCCTCATATGGCCAAAACATAAAAAAGCTGATAAAGATGTCTTAGAAGTAAATTAAAACTTTTACTTGATAAACATCCAAGCAATAATGTACCTTTAGGGGTTATTTGTGTCTTGTTAACCTCTAACTTTTAGTTCTATTGTTAAACTTTGGTTTGATCTCTGTACTCATGGAGATTTATTTTTATGGGTTTCCCAACTCTGTACTCATGGAGACTTGTCAAATTCTATGACACCTTTTTAGAGCACTTGCAAAGTATAATTTAAGTTTCTTGCAAAAACCTTGAGGCTTTTCAGTATTTTCTTGTTCTTATTTCCTTTTTCATACAAGAAACGATAGACTGCCCTAAACTTTACCGTGCAAATATGCTTCCAGTTCATAATCCTATTAGATGAGCAAAATTGTTTATGTGCTTCGTTAATAGTTCACTTTTACTCGGCAAAAATTCCTTAACTTAAGATAGCCAAACTTGATGTTATAAGTTAAGATTGATAGCTTACATGAGTTCTATTTTCTCTTTGACTTGAATGACTAAATACTTGTAATCCATTGCTAATTTTTTTTCCTACTCATGAATAACCGAAGCACTTTTTCATTCGTTGTTAATCATAACAAAAGACAACTAATTTTTAGCTATTGTTTAACTTGCTTGGCCTGAAACAAATTATATAGCCCAAAGCACTCATATTAGTCACTAATTACAATGCCACTCAATCAAGCTAAAATCAAGCACCCTTCCATCACCATCTGATACGATTTAAGAGTTCACTTTTAATGAACTATGAACATGTTTTGCTTTGTGTTTTTCTTTATCAACGTAATCAATATAATCGTGCCCATCGCTTCTTCATCAATTATTGACTTCAACTTAAGCTCTGAAGCAATTAAGACTCGTCCACGACCATTCAACACCCGACGTTTACCTACATTCCAAATAATTAGTATTTATATGGACTCTAGGCTTAAAGACAATGTGAAGACTTAGCTCATTAGCTGGGTACTGAAATAGACACAAACTTCATTATCGATCTCTTATGGCTCCTCCCAAGTGCTATAAATAAACATGTAAATTTCCATTTTCTCTCCATTGCTCAATTTAGTACCACGAGTGCTTTCCAAATTCATCACTCCTTGGTCTTAATAAATGAATTAAATCAGCACTTTGATTTGGGCAATTTACTTAGCCAATATATACAAACTCAAGCATCCTTACATAATTTAACCTTAGCTTTCTCTCTCATAGTTCAATTCTCCAACTAGTGAACCTTTAATTTCATTTTAAGCATACCTCCAAATTTAACTCCTTTGTGGCCAACAAAAGACCCAAATTAATTCAATCCGAATGTTTCATAATCCTCCACCAAGCACAATTATACGATCCAACTCTCTCAATTTAAGTAAGTTCAAATATAATTTGCCTAAAATGTTAATGAAAGTTCCTAAATAATTATGGATATTGCAAATAAAACACAGAGTTTAGTGAATTTAACAACTTTAATTGTGGTTAAAAACTTAGTTGAAAAAAACTAAGTTAAAGGGCATATGAATGAAATTGGAGAAGTGAGGAGAGTAATGAACCAAGAATAGTGCTTATTGGTCCAACCTGGTGTGATCAAAGCAATTCCAAACCCAATTACAACCCTTTTGCCCTTAAACCCTTGTTATTCATCTCAGAAATATCAAAAATCTATATTCCATGTATAACCATTAAAATCTCTTCGTTATAATCTCAATTATTCTACTTTGGTCTATTTTAGCCCAATTTAATTTACTTCGAATTAAAGTACCTTAGTATATTTAGTTTAGATGCATTTAATTCTATAAAAGTTACAATTATGACAGTGAGCATTGTTTTCTAACTACATATACCTTTCATTACATCTCTTAAGTAAAATCGAGGCCTTGTCTATCATTCCTTATTGTGCATGAAAATTATCAAGTGTGATTGTATTTAAACACCCCAGGTACGTCCCTTTCTGGTTTCTATAGAAATCACAATGTATTTATCCAAGTTATGATATCTTGGTAAGTATATAATTAATTAGTTTACTCAAGGATTTGTCACTTAATCAGTGACCCCATCACTCATCATTTATAGGGAACTTACCCGCATAGTCTTAAGTCAGGTCTACCAATTGGCTTGGTA
>NCQV01136335.1:0-15151 GCA_002740545.1 Lophocereus schottii | reverse complement strand
TTGTGGGTGGAAGCAAAATAACAATATCTCTTTGGCAGAATAGCTAAAATAGGGGCACCTGCAAGATACTTTCGAAATCTGGTTGAACTAGGAAGATGAACTGATTTGGCAAGAACATATATATATGCCTAGCTAAGTCTGTACGTGCGTGACGCAATGATTTGGGAAAAATGATACGAGATTTAAATAAATTAGTTTAGACCCGTACTTTGTATGGTGCATGTTAGAATAGAAATTTTATAGATATATATTTTAAAATAATAAATGAATAGCCATTGTAGACATAATTGATATTATAATTTAGAAAGGATTATAAAACACAATGTCCATTTATGAACTAAATGTGCAACAATTTTGGAAATTTTTATGTAATATGTTACGTTGTTGCAGTTTCTTGGGTCACAATTGGTAATATTTTTGTAGGGAAATTATATTGACAGGTTTTTTTCAGTTAATTAATCTTAGTAATTTGGATTTGTTAAGTACCTTTTTGAACTAATAAGCAGTATAGCTTCTGTATTTATGTGGCAATAAAAAAAACTAGTTGAAAATGACTAGTGAAGCGCCTAATCAATTTAATGTTTTAGTGTTGCATCCTGTTATATATTCGCATATACATGAAAGGACTATATATTTTAATTTCTGATTCCATCAATTTCATGATTTAGATATGAGACCAAGCTGGCAATGTCTATATTATGGTACCGGATTTGAAATGCAGTTTGTACGAAAAGGACATTGTTACTAATTCACATTATGCTTGTACTTTGTAGAATTAATGTACAGTCCACATGAATGTGCAATTTCTAAGAACTTATTCCATTAGTCTTTCCACAGGCTATTTGCTTGCTTTTTTAATATTTCTTATTTTATTTATTTGGTTGTGTGGATTTATGTAAGAAGGTCACAATACTTTGCTAAATCTTTGGTCAATCTTTTCATGTTGCCTTCTCCTTGTTCTGTAATTTTTTTTTTAAGAAAATAATAACTTACAACAAAGACAATATTACTATATTGACAATATTATTTATTTGTCACCTCTGTCTAGCATATGTAAGGGTACTCAAAATTGGAGTAGCCATTTTAACCTACATCTTTATAATTTAATATGATTCAATGATTAAATTTAATTTGTGGATTAGAAATTTGTGGTATTGAATGTGCTAGCTAGCTATCTAATTTTTCATTTGAATTTGGCATTGATTTACAATCTTAATTTCTAATGCTAAGTTCAATTTTAGATGTTAGTTTTGAATTTTCCTCTTAGACATACAAATTGTATTGTTTAAGAAAAAAGGAGTTACATCAAAGTTTGAGATATTATCTGAACGCAATGGTAAAGATTGAAGTTTTGGATACATTAGGTCCCAAGTTCACTTTAGTTTTATTTCTTTTCTTATTAGATATTGTAAGATTTAATTATTTTTTATCTTGATTTGAGTTCTATTTCCATCCATAGTAGATATACTGTATGGTTGAATTATGATTCATATTTTGATTAGATGATTTCTATCAGAACGTTAATATGTATCTTTCTTTTTGGAATAGAATTTAATTTAATATATTTGATGTGGAATCAGCCACTGACAAAGTCAGGTTAGGCTGCTTACAATACACCCTTTGCGGTGCGGCCCTTCCTCGGACTCTGCGTGAACGCGGGATGCTTGTGCACCGGGCTGCCCTTTGTAATTTTTAAAATTATTATCTATAATATAGATAATGAATGACACAATGCCACATAGACACAAAAGATGTATAGACAGTTTATAACTATAACATACATATATTCGAATGGTATACTCCCTCAACCCTAAACAGTTATAAAATTTAAATCTAGCATAAATTGACATATAATTAGTAATTAGTATTCAAGAGATTTAAAGATTGTCCCCTTCCTCTAACAACTTCCTCACTGAAGGGAAGCTTAGGATTACCTGGATGTGAAAATAGCCTGATCTTTTCGCCTGCTAGATGTCTGCTCACAAACAGGTGCTACTAGAGTCACCGAATATGTTTCATGCTCAAAAACCCAAACCCACTCATGACGGCTAGGTTTGTGTGAGGGAGAGTACTAAAAATAGAGAGAGTTTATTGCGTAGCCTAATCAACCATACCCATAATCCACCCTCTATTTATAGTGGCACAAAACCTCTAATAGAATAAGCAAATTAATGGGTGATTATGGCTAGATAATACACAATTAACCCAATTATAACAGCAGAATCAAATCTGCACTAATGGCCATTTATATGTGACCGTTACTGATCAACAGTTCCCCTTTGGTCACAAAGACCACTCAGTCTCATTTCTCTATGCCAACAATCTTCCCTCACGCATCATACTAGGAATTGAGCGTGTGACCAAAAGTAAAATATATTAGTGTTATATCAAGTCACCATCTAACTGACATAACACCTACACGAAACATCAATACCTCGAATCATTCAAATACATCACCAATGGCATACACTGTCCCTTTATGGCTGATATATCAATTAATTATATGTTAAATATAACCGCCCGGGTTTGATATGGTGACGAGGAAATGATTCTTCCTTAGACAATTATAATAATCTATCTTAACATAACTGATTTCATAATGTGCTCCGTCGAACCGTATATATCTTGGCCCTTGGATAACACATTAAGATAGCAACATCAAGTTTTGACTTCATATTATAACTCTAAGTTAAGGAGTATTTCCAATAAAGGTCACATAGTGATAAGGAAAGGGAACTCACTTATCACTCATCAGATAGGTCGACTTTCACTACACACAGTATGATAGTGTGCTATGGAATAACTCCCCCTAAACTAGGCATATCACTCTTCTATGCCATGCGAGTCACATGCTTGGCTTTTACCTAAAAAACCAACCTGAGCTACTAGACCAACACACCCAATGTTAATCTCAGCACTTAGGATTCGGCTATAAGGTTTCGATATGAAAATTTATTTCATATTCGACTCCCCTGAGTCACATCTTAGTCTTACTGAGGCGACTATATTTTCCATTCATACACTCCCAGTATAAATAATCAATATTGCATACCTGGTGCCAATATAATTCAGTCTCATTCTGCCTGCTATCCAAGCGTCAGGGCGATTACCTGTGTGACTAGGCTAATCAGAAGCCTGGTGACATAACAATGTGCCTTATAATGTACTTGTACATTTATGAACAGTTGAAAAGAAACATCATTCTTCATTTCATAAATATTTAATACAAGTAATAACATGTCCATCATATACTTAAATACACCCAAAAACTAAGTCCTACGAAGACCTGAGCTCATCACATAAACTTTAAAAGCATATCTAGGAATATGCTTGGTTAAAGGATCTGCTATCATTCTACTTGTAGATACATACTTAATGGCAACTTCTTTCTCTTTTATGGTGTTTCGTACAAAATGATAATGCCTCTTAATATGCTTAGTTTTCCTATGGAACTTTGGATCTCTTGGAAATTGGATAGATTGTCATATAACATTTCTATAGGATCATTGACCCCGGGAGTGAGATCAAGATCCTATAGAAAACTTCGTAGCCATATTGCCTCTTGAGTGGCAAGACAGCAAGCAATATACTCTGCTTCCATAGTTGAAAGTGCTATGCAGTCTTGTTTCTTAATGCACCAAGATATCGCTCCCCCACCTAGGGTAAACACATATCCTGAGGTACACCTAGATTCGTCCAGGTCACCACCCCAATTAGCATCTATATATCTTCTCAACTTAAGATCTCTACCTTGGTAGCAAAGGACCAGGTCACTCGTACCACGTAGGTAACGAAAGATCCTTTTGATGACTTGCTAGTGTGCGGGCCCTGCGTTGCTTTGGTAACGACTTACCAAACCAACCGTAAAGCAAATGTTTAGCCGTGTACACAATATGGCATACATTAGACTTCTTACTGCACTAGCATAAGGAACATTGTTCATTCTCTCATTCTCTTTGTCTGTCTTAAGATATTGGTTAAGACTTAAGGTTAAACCCTTCTCAACTGGAGTGTCCACGAGTTTAGAGTAATGCATTAAAAAACTTTCTAAGATTTTGTTACTATATGCTTAATGGCTCAAACCAAGAAGCTTCTTAGAACGGTTCCGAGTTATCTCTACGCCTGGGGCATACTTGGCCTCACCCATGTCCTTCATCTCGAAGACGGAGGACAACCACTGCTTAGTGGTTTGGATCATCTCCATGTTGTTTCTAACCAGTAGTATGTCATCAACATACAAAGCAAGAAACATAATCCCCTTTGTAGTTTTCTTGACATATACACAGTGATCTTCAGAAACTATGAAGCCAAAAGAAATAATGGTTTCATGGACTCTGAAATACCACACTCTGGAAGACTGCTTAAGACCATAGATGGATTTTTAAGATGACAAACTTTGTCCTCTTGTCCTTTTGATAGCAAACCAATAGGTTGATCCATGTAGATCTCTTCTTCAAGGTTTCTATTAAGGAAAGCAGTCATTACGTCCATTTGAAAAAAATTTTAATCCAAATGGGCAACCGGGGCCAGAAGTAGGCGAATAGAGGCAATTCTCACCATAAGGAAAAAAATCTCTTCATAGTCTACCCCTTCGATTTGGGTAAACCCCTTCGCCACCAAACAGACCATAAACTTATCGATTGATCCATCCGCCCAATGTTTTATCTTGAAAACTCACGTGTTTCTAATTGATTTACGTCGTGGAGGAAGATCAACAAGTTCCCAAATCTTGTTTCTCGACATAGACTCCATTTTATCCCTCATGGCTTCCATCCACTCTCTGTGGTTTGGTGAATCAATGACTTCCTAAAAAGAGGTAGACTCTTCTATTTCCAAAGGAGTGCATAGGAATATATTCTCTTCAATTTGAAAATATCGTCGAAGTATTCTTCCACACTCACTCCTCTGGAGCACAGGACCTATGTTGGTTTGACCCTCTGAGGCATTCCTCCCCCTATCTCTAAGAGGTACAGAATTCTCAACTGAAAGAGAATCATTGCCATTGTCCTGAACAAGTGGACTGACCTCGTGTTCATGTTCATGTACTGGAGAAGGAAGACAAACCTCATTCTCATGTTGATTCTCTTGGGTAACCAACAACTCATCATCTCTTCCAGACAACGGAAGAGTACTAGCCTCGGTGACACGATGAGTGTTTAAATCATCCCCCTCACCGAGAGATAGTTGATCATTTGGCGGTAATTCATACAACGCTGTGTCCTTTTTGATTTCACCAATGCTTGGGAACTCATCCTCAAGGAACTCAACATTACATAAATCTACTTCTGTCACACCACTATTAGGGTGTTCACTATACATAACATATCTCTTAGAATGTTTATGATATCGTATGAACACCATTTTAGTGGCCCTTGGACCAAGCTTTCCATGTTTATGAGTTGGGTTGTGTACATAGCCAGCCGAATCCTATGGACGTAAATGTTCCAAGGAGGGCTTTCTACCATGCCATAACTCATATGGAGTAGCAGATACGCTCTTATTAGGCACATGGTTAAGGATGTAAGCCGCTGTGAGCAGCGCATTCCCCCAAAAACTAATAAGGAGATTGGCATGTGCCATCATTGACCAGACCATGTCAAGTAATGTTCGATTCCTATACTCTGCCACACCATTTTGTTGTGGCATACCAGGAATCGTAAGCTATCTTCGCATACCCTTTTCCTCACAAAATTCTTTGAACACATGTGAGAGGTATTCGTGACCACCATCAGTTCGAAGAGTCTTAACTCTCCGATCTAATTGGGTCTCAACCTCAAATACAAAACATTTGAACACATCAAATGCTTCATAGCGATGTGATAATAGGTACACATAATCATATCTTGAATAAATCATCTATGAAGGTGAGAAAATAGAAAGCCCCATGGCGTGATTTCACATTCATGGGTCTACAAACATCAGAGTGGATAGGCTCTAAAGGGCTTGATGCCCTTGAAGCCTTACTAAAAGGCTTTGCGATCGCCTTGTCAGCTAAACACGACTCACATCTAGGTAACTTAACCTTAGTGAGTTGGTATAAAAGACCTTCTTTAGCTAGCCTACGCATCCTATCTTGGCCAATATGACCAAGCCTAGCATGCCGTTTAATGGATTCAGAATCAGAATCAAAATTTGAAACAAAAACAGAAGGAGAATCATTATAACAATTATCCAAATCTAATACAAGGAAATCGCTCTTTAAAGTTGCGTGGCCAAACACATTGCCACCATACATAATGTTCAAACCGTCTGGACAAGAACTAAAACCAAAACCTGATTTTATTAAAGAAACTAAGACAAAAGATAGACTCGCACCCCAGGTGCGTAGAGGGCATAAAAAAGAAGCAGCTTATTTCCTCCTTGCAAGATGAGCTATTACGTTCCAACACCTATAACATCTTCTTCACTACCGTCACCCAGCACGACAGTTTATGATCCCACTGGGTACCAGTGAAAATCCACAAACCCAGCTTTGTCCCGAACTATGTGCTTGCTTGCTCCCGTATCTATAATCCAATTAGAAAAAGAATTAGCAGCTAATGCATGGGAGCATACGTATAATTCAGGAGAACAAGTGAAAGAAGGTACCTTCTTTGGTTCAGGACAATCCTGAGCGTAGTGACCGTTCTTTCCACAATTATAGCACTTCACATGTGCTATATAGATCTCTCCATTGCTTTTGGCCTTCTGCTTCTTGACAATCCCAATCTTGGGCCTACCATTTTGAGGGGGACGAGAACCCTTCTTGGCCTATCGGCTTGGATTATTCTTGTTGCCTTTGGGCCTATTTCCCTTGGCAACAAGAGCCACATGCTGAGTGCCTAACATTTTCAGGTGTTCTTCTTTCATTTCTATATGGCTTTGGATCTCAGCAAAGGTCTTGATATATTTAGAATGAGTCAAGACAGTCTTGACATGATTCTAATGCCGAGATTCTGCAGGGAGGGCCTGAATCACATTTAAGACTTGCTGCCCCTCAGAAATTTCCTTACCAGCAACCTTGAGATCACGAATTATGCCACTCATAATTTATAAATGCTCAGTAGTGGTATGACTGGAATCCATTTGATATTGTATCCATTTGAGTTGTAAGGTCCGAAGTCTTGTCTCGAATGTTTGACCAAAACGGATTTTGAGTTGGTCCCACATATCCTTAGCTGTGGGACACAGCTCAAATTCTCCAATAAGATNGTGGTGCATGAAATACAACATAGTAAATCGTGCCCTTTGATCCTTATTGGACCAGTCTTGGTAGGCCTGTAAGCTCTCTTGACACTGCTCAGAAAAAGTATCAATGGGCTTGCCATCTTTATCCGTGTCAAATGGCAGAAAGTTGGCTACCGTCAAGTGTTCCAGTAAGTCTATCTCATTTAGAAGATGCTGAATCTTCCGTTTCCACATGTCATAGTTAGACCTATCTAACTTTTGACTAGTGGAAAGCTCATTAATCATTGCGCTGTTAGCTACCATATCTACACGTTCATGTTAAAAGATGGATATAAGGCACATGTTTTCTTAAGTAATTAAATAATTAAAGTTTCATCGTTCACGTTATATGATCGAAAATTTCGCTAAACTCATAATCATCTCATATAATCATGAAATATAAAATTTAAGTAACTTAATTACAACAATATTTCCATAAAAATATTCATATGGACCACAATTAAAAATGTTAAACTAATTAACATTTATCTAAATATCACATAGATATTTAATAAGATTTATGTAAAACTAATTTACATATGCACATATTGGAAATTGTACATATATATGAAACTAATTCATATTTCCATTATTATTAACTATTACAACAAATTATTCGACATATAAAAAGAATTTATAAGAAATGAGCATGCAATAACAGGAATTCGAACATTAAACATATTAATGTTATAATTACAAGTTGATGCATTATAATTACAAGTTGATGCATTATAAATCATCTCAAGAACTAACAATATGCATCACATTTGTACAAATTTCTTTAGGAATCATGCTCATATAATATAACAAAACAGCCCATAATCTGGACATATAGCAAACATCACAAACTGGCCTTAAACCCGGGACCCTAAAATCAGAAGCCTTAAAAACGAGACCCTCCCTTTTTTTTTTTTAATCGTTTCCTCGGCTTGCCATTTCTAGAGCCTTCCTCTCTCTCTTACTAGAATCAGAAGCCTCTCTTTCTAACCCTAAGACTCTCTCTCTCTCTCAAATTCAGCTCTCAGCCGAGAACTCGACTTTCTGGTTCTCTAAGGCCGCCATGGCCGCCCACGTCAGCCCCAGATCGGTGTCGACACCAATCACTTTGGCTGGAACCTAAATTTGGTGGAACCACCACCCAAAATCGTAACCGAAATGAGGAACCCCCCTTTCTAGACTCTTCTAAACGCATCCTAGCATCAACCATCGACAAAATCCACCAATAAACCACGCCAACGAGTAGATCGGCCACCGAGCGTTCAACTGAACCCACCTACTCACATAGCGTACCATCCCCGTGGCGACGTGTATTAACCACGCGCGGCAATGATGGTGTCGTTTTTTGTGGTTCTGTGCTGAGATGAGCAGATTTGAGAAGGTTAGGGGCGTAAGGGGGTAGAAAACAAACAAAAACGTTTTCGTCGGTGGCGCATGAAAGTCGGCGACACTGATGGGTTAAGGTAAGTCCACTCTCTTCTCCTTTTTTATTTTTATATTTGGGACGATGGGGTGTCTCTGAGAAATCGAGTCTTGGTGAGACAGAGAGGGTCATGGTTAATGGTTAGATCTTGGAGGTTTCAGGGTAAGGGAGAGGGTCTCGGATTTGGTCAGTTAATTACCAGAAAAATTGTGTAATTTGGTTTCAAACTAGCATGAATTTGGGCAAGAATTTTTATCCTATTTTACTTAGAAATTCTAGAGTTTGGATGTCAATATGAGACATTTGCTTCGAGCATAACATAATATGAAATATGTCAGATTATTATGAATATTATAAGGATAGAAACTACTAGATCCCTTCTATTCATTTCACACAGAAACATGTGATCTAGTAGTTTAATCAATTCAAACTCACGCTAACAGATTATAATTCATTGCATTTTAGCATAATTATAGGGCATTGCATATAAGCATATTGTCCATATTCATGTTCTAATGTTATATTTCATGATCATAATGATATGTTTGGCGCTAGAATCTAAACAGGCAAGCTCTGATACCATCGAAGGGAAGTTTAGGATTATCTGAATGTGAAAATACCCGGATCTTTTCGTCTGCTGGATGTCTACCCACAAACAGGTGCTACTAGAGTCACCGAATATATTTCACGTTCAAAAACCCGAACCCACTGATGATGGCTAGGTTTGCATGAGGGAGAGTACTGAGAGTGGAGAGAGTTTATTGCTTAGCCTGATTAACCATACCCATAATCCACCCTCTATTTATAGTGGCACAAAATCTCTAACAGAATCAGCAAATTAAGAGGTGATTATGGCTAGTTAATACATAATTAACCCAATTATAACAGCAGAATTAAATCTGCACTAATGGCCATTTATATGTGACAATTACTGGTCAACACTTTCAAAACAAAAAAAAAATCAAAGTCAAAAAAAATGTTTACTTTTATTAGAAATGCAATAGCTCTTCACAAATAAACCCATATGAGTTCTAAAACATGATGGTTTCCATAATATTCTAACAAATAAAAATATGACGTAAGTAATCTCCTACATAAAGTGTAGGAGACTATCTTAAACCAATAAAATACTTCATGTATATTGATATTACCAAAAAAAAAAAGTCTGAACTACAATTGAACAAAGTTGTACAACAATAACTGAAGAAGTTACATAAAACTCGACTCCTATTTTCTCCAATTTAGAACAATTTACTCCGTGGAAAATTCGAAATTGTTCATGTGGATGCTTAAGCTCTTTTACATGTGACCCCAGCACTATTGGATGCACATGTGGCATAGCTTTGTACTATTCATCATATTTTGCACACTTCGTTGTTGATTACTGACTATTTCGTGTTAATATGTTCCACAGTCGTATATTCATCTGTTGCTACATGCGACTATGGACAATCACATCGGTAACCCATGGATAGTTATTATGGAGCCTCCACGACATCGTGAAGTAGAAGTGTTTGACGCACTTATTGCAGCAGTTTGTTCAAAGGAAGATGTTTATTACTTATGAAATACTATTACGTGGTACATCAGCAGACAACATGCGTTTATAAATTTCAATTTTGTCATTCTTAATCAACTTATTACTAGAAGCTTAATTTCCTGTGTAGATGCAAGAAGAGAAGGTAGATTCTTCGTCATTAGTGGCATAAATTAACTTATTATGAAGTCATTCATTGTGATTTTTAGCTTCATTTTGACGACCTATTATGTCTATCATACTTATGTTATCTCTTTTACAATCATAGTTTTTTTTTAGTTATTGAGTTCCAATTGTTATGCATGAAGTTGCTATCTAATTATATTTTTCAATAAATTTGAATCACATTTTCAAAATTACAATATCAATTTTGTCAACAATGGGCGTTTGTCTATTATTTCAACAATACACATTGATATTCAAAATGTCTATTTTAACATGCATAGTGTAAAGCACGAGTCCATACTGGTTAAATATTAAATAATAAGTATTGGAAGATAATTTTCTATTAAATATTAATAGAAATAGTGCTACGTTACACATAGTTGTTGCGACTGGGATTGGCAACAGCCAAATCGCACATGTTTTTTGTAGTTTTTGCAAGAAATTGATTCTTAATATCCACTTTCTTAAATGCTATGAAGTTAAATAATAGCATCAAAATTTGAGGGATAAAAATAACATTTAACTATCCATTAAGAAAGTATATAAAATTATTTTTTATTTAGTTTTTTACATTATCAATCCTATAGAAATTTTTACAGTTGTCCCCAAAATATTTTTTAAACTATAACCTATTTGCATATATTTTTACGTGCTACATTTTCATAAGATGAGAGACAAAATCAAAAAACTTATCAAAATAAATACAAATTAATAAAAAGTAACAAAACTAGGAACATAATGTAAAAATAAAGTTTGATAAATTTTGTATGGAAAACATTATTAAAATTAATAAATATAAATTGAGAGTAAAGAAATTTAATATAATTTATTTAAAAATGGGAAAGTAAACTATAAAATTTAATATAAGCTTTGATAAATAATCAAAAAGTAGTTCTGATTCCAAAATGCCACTATTAATTAATATCATTTTCAAAATATGAATAAAAAATATGTCTTTACTAATTACGAAAAAGAATATCACTTAGACTTGGATGTCATATTATATTACAGATGTCATATTATATTACAACTTCGATCAAATGACAGAGTCTGGACAAGTGAAAATCAATTAAACACGGGAATCAGATGTTTAATTCCTAATTGGGAATAGTACATTAGGAGAGTATTATAATAATAGCCCAACCCTAAATCACGTTTATTTATCTAATTAAGTCATGTTATTAATTTTTCATATTTATTTTGCTCATTTAATTATCCCGATTGGAAGAATTCAATTTTGGGCTTCACTTTGCCATTCAAGTTTCATTTACCGTATTAATTTCGGAAAAATTGATACTAGGTCTTGATAATTATGATTCAAAAGATTAAATTATTTATCATGACATCACATTTAATTCCGAGTTTCGAAAAAAAAAATTTAATTAATCGCACTTGGTTTAATTTTCTTTTCGAACCCGAGCTCATTTAGGGCCAATTTTGGCCCAGCAAGCTTCTAATCCATTTGTTTAGCTAAATACCATTATCAACGCCTAATTATAATTAGAAAAGATATTATTTTGGGGGCGTTAAATTTTAGCCAAGTGTTTTATTTCATTTTGAACCAAGTAAAGTTTCAAGGCTTCTTCTTCTCTACCTCTTCTTTCTCTCTCTAGCCATGCCCCTCTCCTTGATTGCTCTTCCCCCCATCCTGCCGCCACAGCTCTGGTGGCTCACGGCCATCATCCGCCACAAGGACAGCCACCATGTACCACCACTAGATCAGCCCCAACCATCATCCACATCCCCTCAAGCACTCAAGCACCACTTGAACTCTTTTCTTTCAAGCATCAAGTGAGTAAGTTTGTATTGGTTTTGATTATTGATTATGTTGGATTTGATTATGAATCATGTTATCTTGATATAAATAAGAGTTATTTTGATGTTTTAATGGTTGGATTATGCATGAAAGTAAGTGATGTTTGAAGTTGTGCATGATCATGCAAGTTTAGGTGGTGATGATGGATTGTGATTATTTTAATTGAGATTTTGTGATCTTTGGTGTTGGTAATGAACATTGAGATGTTTATGCTGATTTACATAAGTTAAAGAGTGATTTTAGTGGGTGGTTATGTGAAGAAAAGATTGAAAAATGTGATTATTGAGCAGTAAATAGACCTAAAATAGGGGTCACTTCGGGAGGCAACTGATATTAATTGGCGCATCAACAATTCATGAATTTTAGTGTAGTGATATCTTGATGAGTTATATTTCAATAGGATCTAGAATTACTCAATTTCAAGTTGTGAGGACAAAGTTATGACCAATTTACTGAAAATTGCGCAGAATACATCGAAACTGGGAGCATTTATGAACAGGGGACTTTACGGAAATACTGGTATTGATTGGGTCATTGAAAAATTGTGATTTTTAGTATGTGGATAGATCAATGCGTTATCTTTTAAATTCCTTTTGAATCACCTTAATCCGAGTTCTGTGAAAAACGTTATGGTCATTTTGCTACGATTGCGCAGATTGAATTGAAATTGTGCATGTCTGTGTTCTACCCTAATTTCAGGGACCTTACCATGTGAATCATACTTTGTGTCCTAAATAAACGTTTTAGTGGACATTATGAGCTTTTTATATTGGGGTTTTATATCTTAATTTAAGGTCAGGAATGATGATATGGATTTTCTAAAGTAGACTATCAAACGGTGTTATGTGAATAAAGAAATCAGTGTTTAACGGATCAAATAGAGGTTATTTGAGCCTTTATGAATCTCACGACACCCCTGATGGCATTAAACCTTCTATTATATATTCGGAATCTTCCATGATCTATTTCAAAAATAGCAGAAACCCATATTTCATTTATATCAATTAAAATCCTTTCATTATCACCTCAATCATTCCAATTTGTTCTATTTTGTTTCAGTTTGTTGTATTTCTAGTTCGGTAACCCTAATTAATTTATATTTCAAGTCATTTTGTTGTAAGTTATCTTCTATTAAATTATTGAAATTGTGGAAGCTCTTTAATTAATCAATTTCTATTAAAGTCACAAATTCTGGGAGCAAATATTGTTTACTAACTGCATTTCACCTATAATTATATTTCTTTAGTAGAATCGAGGCCTAGTCTATCGTTTCCATTGTGCATAAGTATTATCAAGTGAAATATCATTTTAAAGATTTCAGGTACGTTCATTGCCTGTATCTTTAGAAATCAGAGTGTATTTATCAAAATTATCATGTTCCGATAAGTACATTAATGAATCATCTTACACAGTGATTTATCATTTAATTAGTGACCCAGTTATCATCTATAGGGCATTTGACCTTCAGTTACCCGTGCGGCTTCAGGGCAGGTCCCCCGATCGACTTGGCAGGTGTATACCTATTCATAGATCGTAACAGTATCAAGGGGTTCACTATCAGATAATAACTAGCAATGTAGTTTTATATTAATCTCATTCACTGTTTTAACTTAAAATGATTTGCAAAGCGGGCCCAACCAGTGTTTCAATGATCATTTAACAATACAGGACGCATGTACTGAGCTTCAACTTACAGTTTGAAATGTTTTTCATCTTTTGTTTTAGGCAAATGCTTAGAAAATCGTCTTCATGCTAGTAAACTAGCGGAAAATAATAAGTTGAGTAAGGGAATCTAGATGGATCAATACTGATACAGTGTATGCATATTTTCAGAGCTGTATATTGAAATCTTCAGTGGATGGAGATGCGGATTACATGGTGAATTATTTTTACTATAGTGTAAAAACCTTAAGTTGGTTAACAGTTGATTATATATAGATTGATCAGGTGTGTATGTGTATGATTGAAGCTATGCTTACTGTGTTATTTATAGCACTCATGTTTCAAGTCTTGTCCTTTTGGGCGGTGGTAATGCCCTTATCATTGGGTTGTCTAGATTATAATTAAGAGATTTATTAAAAAAAATACAAGCAGTGAAACATGTTTAATTTGAGGGCGTTATAGATTTGGTATCAGAGTTAGGTTGAGATTTTCTTGATGGGATATGGAGTATGGAGAGTGGAGTTAGGAGACCCAAAAAATTGATTATTGGGGGATTATTATGTTATCATTGGAGATTTGTGACAATCGTAACATCTGCTTATGTTCTACTTGTATATTCTTCTTTGTCAAATGGATCCATATACTATGTATATAGTTTGATCTCAAGCATTAGATTCGAGGGTGATTTTAAACAAGAAGTTAAAGGTGCCCCCAATGCATTTAGGTAAGTATGGCCATATTATCCAGAAGTCACTCGGTATGGCTATATAAGCCACCCATCTGAATGGTATGTTGTCCTTTTAGCTGAAATTGCTTATTTTTGGGATGTAAACTCTTGTATTCCAGGTGTGTGGCCCGTAGAGTTGTGGTGTCCGGTGTGTAGTCGTTGAGCTTGATTTGATATCCTTTTGTGCTTCTAGTCAATGCAGGGAATTTGATGTAAGGCTTTAAGTTTGGGAAATAACCAGTTTATAGGCAAAACTCTGTCCGTTTCGCCCTAGGAATTTAAGAATCACTAACACTTCTAGCCCTAGAGTTGGGGGCTATCATAGATGTGTCCTATAAAGGGCTCTTGACTCATTTTTTAAGCTTAAATATATAGGAAAAACTAAGTATCAGCAGAATACACAAGTTCAATCAATTTGGCAGTTTTGATCAGTGCACAAGGTCCGACTTTGAGGTAACTTTTGTCCATGATCAGCATGATTTATCTAGAGGTTTTCTATCCTAACTTTATGGTTAGGGAGATATCTTGCATGTGAAGTAAGTTTCAAATGGATTGGAGGTTATTTGGTCATTGAAAATTGCCAGGCAAGTCCAAGTCTGCAAACTGGTCAGAATTCCA
>NCQV01136279.1:1692-12721 GCA_002740545.1 Lophocereus schottii | reverse complement strand
AGTGAACTTGTTGTCACTAGAGTAGCAGACCTTTTTACGGGTCGGGTACAATTAGGGATGGCAGTTGATCTTGGACCCGATGTAGATCAATCAGACCCACTCCATTTTTAAGGATCAGGATCCTAAAAATATGGACTGTTGGATTTTTAGAGGATCCAAGTCCTATTGGATCTGGGTCGGATCTAGATCTAGATCTAAGACTTTGAGACCCATACCCGACCCTAGACCTATAGACAGACCCGTTTATTTTATTTTTTTAAATCGTGCGTTGTTATTTTGCCTAGGGTTTTTTGGTCTTCTATGTTTTGAGACTTTTGAGTCTGTTAAACCCTTACTCTCCTTCTCCGCCTATCTCTATCGGAATTCTCAGCCGATCAGCCACTCAGCCCATAGCTCGCATCTGCCGTCTCCCTTCTACGACTCCACCGGTTGTTGCCCTCTGGCACCATCATCATCATACACCTTCACGGTCGGCACTATAGCTTCGTCATGTTTTGAGCTTTTGGTATTATGGACTTTGTAATTTGTTTTAAGCTTGTAAACCGAGGTTTGGTAATTGATAAGGTATATATGGATATTAGACAACTTATTTGGCATATGTTTAGTGACTTAATGGAGATAGAGGGCCACTATTAGTAATTTCTACTTATAATTTAGTATTTTGTTATGTGCTATGGCGTTGAAGTTAATTATATAGAAAAATTTTATGTATGTACTTTTATTTTGTTATGAAAAATAACAAAGTGAAAAAAAGCAGTAGGACCTATTAAGGATCCACTTGACCCTTTTGATCCAAAGAATTTGAATCTGGATCTAAATTTTATAGACTCTGTAAGTTTCGATCAGATCTGGATCCAAGTCTGAAAAATGGATCGGGATCTAGATCTTAGTGGACCCGATCCAGAACCGGTCCATTGCCACCCCTAGGTAAAACTACATTCCTTTGTCACTGGAGCAGCGAACTGATTTTTAGGGTAAGCCTAGTTATCTTCTTGTATTGTTGGATTAGTGGATATTTTTGCGGGTTATTTCCTGTATGTTGGAGCAGCGAACTTTTTTGTAAGTCAGGCTGACTTATCTTCCTGTATTGCTCGAGCAGCTAACCTTTTTATAGGTCAGACAAATTTATCTTCCTGTAACACTGGAGCAACGGACCTTTTTACGGCTTAGTCTAACTTTCTTGTATCGCTGGATCAATGGACCTTTTTACGGGTCAAACGAACTTGTCTTCCTATATTACTAGAGTAGAGGACCCTTTTGCAGGTTAGGCAAACTTATCTTCCTATATCACTAGGGCAGCTCAGATGAACTTATCTTCTTGTATCATTAGAGTGGCAAACCTTTTTGCAGATCAAGTGAACTTATCTTCCTGTATTGCTAGAGCAGTGGATCGTTTTATAGGTCAGGCGAACTTTTCTTTCTATGTTGCTGGAGCATTGAACTTTTTGTTGATCAGGTGATTTTCATCGATGAAATCTTGGAACTGTTAATTTTAGCTTTTGACATTAATGAATATCCTAATATCCTCATAATCACATACACATAGAAGTCCCGCCTAGGTCCATAGGTTGTCTTCTTGGACTGTTTTTCTTCTTTTGCATATGGAAAGAGTATAATCGTGTGAGGCATAAGAAGCCTGAAGTCTATGGCCATATTATTGAAAATGTCAAAGACCTGTAGTCAGATCCCGATGAAATTCACGATGGTTAGGCTTGAATACCTGCTAGCCAGGCCCGTGTGATCTTAGCAGTAGTTAGGCTAGAAAATCTATTGGCCAGACCCTTGCGATCTTGTTTGCGTGAGATCTTAAAGATTGATCCTTAAGGACTTCATGGCATGAGCTATTGAAATGTCAAACCTTCAAGTTTGACCCCTTTTATTGGGCCGCTCAGGCATTGAAATCATCTCTTTCTAATGGAAGACTGTGAAATGTGAAGATGTCCTAGATGTTGAGACATCCTTTTGTGTTATGATGAAGAAGATGAGGTGTCCTCTATGGCTTGATCTTCTCGATCTTGAGTACCTAATAGGGTTTGTATGTTGGGTGATGATCCTTACACAAAGCCTGCTTTGAGGTTAGAGGCCCCACTTTGACTAAGTCTTATTAAGACGATGGTCAAAGTATAAAAGTCTTCTATGATAATTGTTGATGTCGTGTTGAAAACCTTTGATGTAGAACCATGGCTAACCAGGGTTGTGTGTCCTTCCTGTGGGGTCACTATTGAAGGCTGATTACATTCTTCTTCAATCCAAGGTCCCTAAGTGATCATGGCAGAGAGCACTTTAATAAATAAGCTAAAAGACTTGTGTATTGATGTAGGAGCACTTGCTACCCTAGGTAAGACTATGCAGACATAACAATTATGCAGAATCAATTGTGCTAACTATGCAGATATGATTATACTGACTATGTAGACATGATGATGACCTAACCTCGCATGCATACAAGTGTCGTACTAAGTTTGATATCCATTTGATAAGGCCTAATTAAGGTACAGAAGACTCATGGGTTACGCATAGTGACGTTCTGTGGTTTACAATGAGGGTAAAAATTTAGGTGACCACTAGGTAAGGATCTATGTCAAGGGTCATAAGTTAACTAAAATAGGGAATCTTTCTTCCAATAGAAGAAGTATCCTTTAATTTTGCATTAAAGTGCTCCTGTTCTAAAGAAACCCCTAATCTCTGTTTGTTATAACAGAAGCCCTACATGTGTTAGAATAATAATAACCGAAGATGCTTTAAGAGTAGCTCTTAATCTAGTAAAGTAAATGTAATCCTTTCCATGTTGGGAAGCTACTTTTGCTGGTGCTGCCAATGATACCCAATAGTTTAGTGCAAAGCATATGGTTATCTCCTTGTCGGGAAAGATTAGCCCCTATTGTACATAATGAGCGAGTGCCTAGTTGAGAAGGCTAAGAATATGGAATGAGTATTCACCCTTAAATTTATAGTCATGGTTGAGATCGAGAGTTTTGAATTTTGGAATAGAGGTGATTTAGAGACTATAATGATTAAGAAGTAGTGGTAAGGTAGGTGAATGGTTGGTCCAAGTCTGACTCGATGAGCGCAGGCAACAGAATGCTTCTTTGTCTTCAAAAACCAAGGGTTTATTTTAACTCTCCTTTTGCTTGGCCTGCCTTTTCATGTTTTCGGGCCAGCCGCTCTTTATTCTCTCTTTTTTTGAAGATTAAAGGACTCATTTGAGATATTTCTTTGTGGGACAAAATCGTCGTGGCTGAGCCTCAAAGGTGTTACCTTCATATCCAACAAAGAACCAGGCCAGTTGTAGTTCAAGAGTAAGAACATACAACTTAAAAGAAGGATGCTTGTAGGAGAACATTTTTAGGTATGCTTCTGGGTTTGGGTGAAAAAGACAGGAAATCAATATGGAGGCTCAAGCAACCCTCATGAAATCTCAAAGTATGTATAGGCGACGAAGTTTAGCTTGAATCAACAATATTTCCTTTTTTTTATTCTTCTTATTTTCCTCTTTCTTTTTTTTTCTCTCTTCACTTTTTTACGGGATCGTTTACTATGAAATTTTCCGCTCTTCGTTTTTGATTACTGATTGTGAAATGATATCACCCGTAATACACTCCCACTCCCTAGTTAGATCGGATGTGGTTATGAAAGAAACAAACTTAATTGAAGGCTTGAAAGGGTTCAAAGTGGGAATTTATCAAGTTTGAAAAAGATATTAATTCAGGTAATGAAAGGAGGCCTCCTATCCTAGCCATGTTCTTAAAGTTATATGACCAATTGGAAAGAAATTTCTATTTTTTTTCCTTTTTCGGATGATAGAGCGAAATCCTTGGTCCCTTTTTATTTCTCTCCCTCTCCCTTTGCCTAGCTTACCTTGTTAAGTTTTCAAGCTACCCCTATTTTTCTTTTTTTTTTTCTTTTTTTACCCAGTTTTGTCATAGGATAGAAGCATTCCATAAAAAAGAATATGGTAATATGCAAAAAAAACTAACGGAGGAGATGATTTTATTAATGAATCAAGGTTACATCAGACTTGGATTTATGATGGAAAGGGAATGACTTTAAGACTCAACATATGGCTATAAGCTAAGCATGACATGGGATTATAATGCATCATAACTCGAGGCCTCTTTTATGGAGTTTTTTTTTTCTTTTTTGGGTCTTGGATTCAACTACAGATAGGTCCCACTTGTCACTTTGGTGGTCTGAAATAACTAGAATGCCTATCATGAGATCCAACCTGGTTGTCGTCATTATTTGGTGTTTTGAGCAGCTTTAGGTAGAGGAAACTCCCTTGACTTGAACATGCTTTCTAATTTATTGTTGAAGTCCCAACAATCCTCAGTATCATGGCCCCTACTCAGTGATATTTATAGTACTTGTTCATCTTCTAATTTTTGGGTTTTCATATGTTTCGTGTCTCTGACCTGACTAGTAGGAGGTTGATCATACCTTCAAAAAGTAGGCATACTAGTGCTTGAGTAGACGTGGTGCTTATAGAGGTGTGTGGTATAGCAATACTTCTTTACTTGTGGAGCCTTATCCCTATTCTAATAGTTGCCCTTACAAGTTTTAGGAACTTTGGCGGGTGTGTCCCTGATAAGGGTTTAGACTGCAACAGCCATCAATGCCATCATCATCTCACTCTCATCCAGTGTGGTCTGTATTTTTTCCATCATCTTCACAAGTTGAACCAATTCATTACCTCCTACCATTTGGATTGGTGAAGTATCGAACTTTAACTTGGACTTGGACTTTGACCGAACTGGTGGAGTTTGATTAGACTCTTCTCAAGAGAGAAGTTTCATGGGGTATGGATTTCACTCGTGTACCTTCCTAGTCTTTCCTGTCATGAGCATTAAGGCGATAGTTTAGAGAGGTTGAATGCTGTGAGTGGTCAACCATGCTGTATATGGGCTAAAGAAAATGGTGAAGGAGTTGTAATTAGAAGAGAAAGAAACAATGGCTTGGTGGGCTTGAAGGTTTAGGCTAAAATGGAATTTTAGGCTGAAATCAGGCTTTATCCTAGACTAAATCCTAAGTTGGCTTAGGGAGCTGACTTATAAGCCTAAATAAGACTCAAGTCTTCTTTAGGTGAGTCACATATCTATAGTGACCTACGCACGATTGTGGTTAGGTTTGACTAGAATAGGCTAGTTTTGACACATAGGTGTATCTAGGAGGACTCATATAGGGATCGTATATCTAGGGAATATGATGCATGGACCATGAATTTATGCGTTGGTAAGCTATCTAGGTCTAACATGGACTTATGCATTATGAATTTTGACACACGATTGGATGTGACCTAGAGTGGACTAGTGTTTTAAAGATCTAATGGGCCCATATTGTGCACCTTGGGCCTAGATGGACTCATGGACTATGCATAATGAGGTCTAATGATGCATGACTCTTTGACCTCAAGTATCCTACGACTGATGTGCTAAGACGCTAAATGAACCATGCTGATTTATAAACCTAACCCTAAAACTGAGAGCCTAGAATGAATGCAGACCTTAAGGGATGGAGACCTAACCTAACCTACTAGTGAGATCCTGATCAAGTTCTAACCAGGCCCAATCTTACACCTAACTCTTTACAAAACCCTTATGCATTCAACCTAATAGAATATGCTACCAAACCCTGATGGATCCCGGTCGAGTTCTGGGCCTAACATGGACTTAGTTCCACTCCTAGACACAATAAACCAATTTATCTCTCCTTTTTTCTTTTTTTTAGATAATCCTGGCCGGGATTCCTACTTTTTTTAATAACCAAAACTGATGCTCTAAATTGGAGTTATGCTTTTTTTTGAATTCTAGATCAAGAGTCCTGTTAGCACTCAATTGGCTCAAAAACGATTTTGATTCCTCATCCAATTCTTAAACTCAGTTTTTCCAAATCTCGGCTCTTCTAAGGCTCATAGTATCAATGCATAGCCCTTTGGGCTAAAGAATTTAAATCATACAAGGTCATATTTCATTCTAAATATCACGCATGAGTTTTGACTTTAAAACAAGGGTTCTATGTTATGGAGCTTCCAGGCCAAGTTTCGAGTAGTCCTCTCACAAACTAATGCTTTGTATGCCACCCATGGGATGCATGGTATGACTAGAACATTTTAGAGGCTTCCCTATATTGTAGGGACCGTGAAAGTATGTCGTAAGTGGATGAAGCAACTGCATGCTCATTTGGAAGTGGACCCATTGAGTGACTAGCAACTTTAATGAGGAGTAGGATCAGGGTTATGCATAGAGACGCCATTGGTCCCTAATGGGCAACATCTTATAATGTAAGTACGCCTAATACAAGTACAATTAAGATAATTCAATTCTCGCCCTCTTACAAAAAATGTCCCAAGTGGAGTCGCCACTATAAGGATCCAGCTCTCCGGGTGTGCAATCTCCCATGAATGGTCAGGTTCGTGTGCTAGGTACTTTCATGTTTTTCTAGAAGCTAAGTCGTGCTTGCGCATTGTGCAAAAATATTTAGTATAAGATAAATTTTTTCAATAAAATTAATATAATTTGATTTTTCCTTTCCTCCGAGGGACATGTGAAATATTTTACCCTATAAATAGCGAATACTTTTAAAAAAACCTAAGGACAATTGATATAAATTCATCGTCAATTGAAAAAATTGAAATAAACCATTTAACATATTTCATCTAAAAAATTGCAAGTTTATGGTTTGGAGAACATAAATTACTTTGAAAAATAACATAATTTTACTCAGTAATTCCACCTATGCAATGAATTTATAAACAATTAGTCTATAATATTATATTAGACATCAGCTACCACAGTACTATTTAAGTAAGACGGACACAAATTCAACCTAGGTCAATTCAGGTTTGGACAAATCAGTCATTTAGACAAAAATTTTAGAAACGGATCATGTCTAGTTTATAAACTGGGTAGTCTACCGAAACTAAGACTCATACGCGAATGTCCAAATTTATGACATGATTCGTGTACATTTTGACCAAATTTTTATCGAACGTGATTTTTTAGTGTTCGAAGCTAGCTGTCTAAAGTTGTATTTATAAAAAAAAATTCTAGAGAATTTGGGCCAAATTTATAAATAACCTAGTTGCCCAATGTTGGAACTCGCTTGTCCGAATTTGACCAAATCGGAAATGGTTAAAAAATTCAGACAATGCAAAGCCATATACCTAAACCTAGATCATGCCTAGATTTAAATTCAGATGTGACCCATTATTTTAAGTTGAAATTCAAACAAAAAATTTGTGATCGTAACCATTTTTTTGGACCAAACAAATTTGGGTAATCAGGTTGGACAAAATTTTGCCATGCCTATATAAAACATATACAAAATTTGATGAAGTAGAGTGATCTATAAAGACTATTATTTATAAATTTTTTTTTTATCAATCCAATATAGATTTACTAATCCAAAAGGTTGTAAGCTGTTTGTTCATAATCAAGTGGAAACAATCTTTTTACACAGTATTTAGATAATGCGGAAGGGGAGTAATAGGCCTCAATATGATCACTCTGTTTAGAAGACCATGAAAGTTTATATTGGACAAGAAAAAATATTCACACTATTTTAACATCAACTTTTATTGGTTGTTTATGAAAATATTGATTTAAAATTTAGTGTGCTTCTTCTACATTTAACATTTTATTTATTTCATAATTGAGCAAGCATCTAATAATTTACTATGTAGCATATGTATTATGGTTTTTATTACAAAAAAATCTAAAATAAGGAATAGCGCCTCCCCTATGGAAAAATGATAGGAAGGAGGATGGGCCTCTCCTACGACCAAGGTGTACTTCGTTAAATTAATCCGAGGGATGTAGGTTATTTAAGATGGCAATATAATATTAATGTAATTTCAATAAATTTAATTATAAAATCATATAGTCCTAGGATATAAGAAATAGCGAAAAAGTTGAGACCTAACAAAAGAAGTAAATCTGAACCTTTATCTTTATTGATTAAGGCTCATCTCACGTCGTTCCAACAACTGCTCGTGAACAACTGAATATATTTGGAAAAAAGAAATCACTTAAATGTTTCTACAAATAATAGTTTGTAGTATCATGGCAACCAAACTGCATCAGTGACAAAGGCATGCAAATTAGCATTTTTTTATGATTTTGAACCTATCACAATTTACATGAAAAGAAGGCACATCGACATATGCATATATAAATCGTTCACACGTAAAAATAGCATCAATAATTATTGGTAAAAAAATTCTGAAATATGTATGTCTACATCTACATCACAATAACAACAACAATAATCCTAATAATATAAGTATCTGAGTGATCTCATGTACTTATGCTGATTTTAGTATTATTATTGGCTAGAATTTGATGCATTTTATATCATTTTAATTTTTTTTTCTCACACAAAATTTAAAAAAGAAATCACTTCAATGTTTTCGCAAATAATAGTTTGTAGTCTGGTTGCAGTTTGTAGTATCATGGCAACCAGACTGTGTCAGTGGCAAAGGCATGTAAATTAGTATCTTTTACGATTTTGTACCTATGGCAATTTACATGAAAAAAGACATATTAACATATGCATAAATTGTTCATACATACAAATAACATCAATAATTATCGGTAAAAATGCATATTCTAGAATATCTATGTCTACATCTACCTCACAATGACAACAACAACGACGACAACGACGATGATGACAACAACAACAATACTAATAATATAAGTATTTGAGTGATTTCATGTACATATCTGATTTTAGTATTATTATTGACTAGAATTTAATGTATTTTATGTCATTTTAATTTTTGTTTCTAACGTATCTAGTATACATCCTCTTAATAATAATTATATATGCAACTTAAGTTGTCGTGGCCAATTTTTAGAGTATGATAACTTATCCTTTATTTGAATGAGATTATATCAATGCATTTTTCAAACTTGCATTTTTCCTATAATTTAACTCCCACAATGAATTAGAAGACATAAATTTAACTCAACCATTATATAGCGAGGGACAAACTCTAATCCGGTGTAACTCATCAATTTATTATGTTATGTAATAAAAATATCTATAGCAATAGTCAATGCTGTGACTAAGCTAAATATCTGCCATAAAAATGTAACCATATGTATATGGTAATATAATAGCATTATACAATATATAATCAAGCATCTTGCAGAAAATGTAGAAACTACAGAAAAAAAGATAAAAAAGAAGGAAAAAGAAGTGATCGGATCCCACAATGCTTGTGAATTGATTGATTGTTGGAAGCTACTATTTGGGATGGAGAAGTTGCTAACATATTCGTAGCATTTATTTGCTTTATATATATCACTATATATGAATCAATTAATTAAGGGAGGGTTTAGGAACGCATAAGTTGGCAAGATTTCAAGCCCTACCTAAAAATATACAATCTTTGTAGTCAATTTTTTAGGGGATGAATACTGCATCAGAAAAGAAAATTAAGGGGGTGAGTAGCAATAATCAGAAAGAATTCTAAGTATAATTAAGGAAATTGGAGAGTACTAATCTCACATGATATGATAAATGTTAATTTTATTCCTTTGTTAGATTTTTTGATGATTAATTTGATAAACTTGAAACTCAAACTACCACAAAAAGGTAGGAATAAATTTGGCAGCATATGTTTCAGAGGGAATAAATTTGGAATAAGGAGAAATTCAAAAAAAAAAAATTGTCATTATAATATAGATAACAACTTTATTTACCTTTATTTTTATACCACCTCAGACAAAGTTGGGTTATAGGTTCACGGGAGACTAGGCTCGAGCTTGGCCAAAGAACCCGGCTGGGTTCCCTAGGTAGGATAAGGTCCCTCTCTCCTAGACTTGGTCTTGGAAGTCTCTTCGGCCTACCCTAGAATCCAGGTGCAGGATTGATCCAGGATCCTGGATGGGTTCCCAGCTTAGATCAGGTCCATCTCTCCTAGACTGGGTCCTTTAGCCAGCAGTGTTTGAATAGATGTTAAATTAAAACAGCAAAGAATTAGTCTTTTAAATAGAGTCGCTAGTGAGTTTTAGGAAAACTTACAAACGCTGATACCTTCTGTAGACAATCATACTAGCAAGGATACCAAAGGGACAAATTTATGCTGCTTTAGAAGGGTTTGGAAAGGCCATGAGCAATTCCTAATATAAGGATCTATCCTGACTCCTTCGTCCGGTACTGAGATTCTAGATTCGGGAGCAAAGGTATGGTGATATTATGGAGTGCACCCCATCACTATTCAGTCATCACTGATAGCCTCTACTAATCAGTACAAGAAATTAAGAATTAATCATACTAACATATATCCATACAACCAATCAGAATCATTCATATAATCATGTAAAAGGGTACAAACTTAAGTCCAATGGAAACAAAAGTAGAGTAAATAAATTGCACTAGACAAGGAACTACCTAAAGACTATATCTTTGGTAATTTAGCATCTAAAATCATAAAAGAGGAATGGATTAGAAAAGCAGGGAAAGATAGAGTTTTTGCCCTAAGCATAACCCACCTAATTTACCTGGGAACCAAGCAGAGTGATGTCTTTTTAATGGTTAACCCGATTCTCTATCTCCAATATGTGGAATATTTGTCTCCTTAATTTTGATGTTGTACTCTCTCTAATATTTTGATGTGTTTTGATGCTCTAACTGATTTGACGTCACTAACTAATGCCTAATCCGTGCCTCTTCCACCCTAGGGGTAGCCCCATATTTATAATGGTAGAGGCGATAATCTAAACAAGGACAATAAATTAGCTAGAATTCTGACTAATCAGTCTCGGCAACCTAATTAGCCTAGAATTCTATTTAATTAATCTCGTATAGGTAGATAAGCACACGAAGAAAGGGAGTCCGATTGAGTTTGCATCTAGTGGACCCAGCCCAATTCTTAGAGGCAAGAACCCGCCTGAGTTAGACTCTCGACAGCATAATTTGTTCTTGCCATAACTTTCGCATTCAACCTTCGTTTTGAGTGATTGTGTTCTTTCCTTGAAAGCTCATTGAGTCTAGTTTCTAATACACTAATTGAGTAATTTGTAAA
>NCQV01136278.1:0-13566 GCA_002740545.1 Lophocereus schottii | reverse complement strand
TCGCTCCGTCTCGGCTCTTCGTCTTGGCACGCCCGTGTCTGTGTAACATGGGCTTCCCGTGCCGATACCCGAGATTTTGGGCCATAAACCCAGCAGTTGGAATAATAATAAACCTCTTAAGATGAGAGTACTATGAGCATACACAAATACGACAGGCATAAGACAAAGATAACAAAAATAAAGGCCCCGTATAACACAACAATAATATCTACTGTTCAGGAGCCAAAGAAATGCCAAAAAAACTAGTTACTTATGGTCGACAACTCTAATCCGATGTCTCCACAAACTTCTATCATGAGTCACATCCTCCATTAGCTGTAAAAATTCTATATCATGTTTAATTATACCTTTCCAGTTTTCTTTAGTCATTCTCTCTTCTAGCATTCCGAAAAGGTTAATCCACATCATGAAAGCATACTTTAAAATACCTCGTCATAATAAAATATTAATTGAGTTTGAAATGGAAATACTACACTAAACCTTCTATACTTTGCACAGTAATACAATATAGAAGCTGTCAAAAATTCAAATGTGAAATAGAGAATAGTCATTCTCAGAGTGTTTACATCCTCTTTGATAAAGAACTTCAACTAGTTTGGCATACCACTGTCTGGAGGCCTGTTTTAGGCTATAAAGAGATTTCTTGAGTTTGCAAACTGCATTGGGTATGTTGGACATAAGCCCTTTAGGCAGCTGCATGTAAATGTCCTCATGTAGATCCCCATGAAGGAAGGCATTGTTCACGTCTAGCTGATGAAAGAACCAACCCTTTTTCACTGCAAATGTCATAAGGGTTCTTATGGTAGTCATCTTAACCACAGGGGAAAAGGTTTCATTGTAATCTATCCCCTCCTTTTGTGTGAATCCTTTGATGACAAGCCTTGCCTTCAATCTCTCCACTGTTCCATCAGCTTTGAATTTTACTTTCTAAACCCATTTAAATGCTGTAGGTTTCTTTTCATTGGGTAGGGAAACTATATCCCAAGTGTGATTGTCAAGTAAGGCTTGAAATTCTTTGTTCAAGGCTTCTTGCCAACCTGGGTGCAAAATGGCCTCATCATATGATTTAGGCTCAGTACAGTCCAGGTTCTTTAGAAGCTGTTGACTGTGAGAGGAGAGACAAAAGGAGGAAATAGATGGAGGCTGTAAGCAGGGATTGGTTACAGTAGCTAGGTAGTCAACATTACATGCTTCAGTGGGACTGCACAGCACATAATCTCTTAGGTAGTTGGGAGGTTTGTGAGACCTTTGTGGTCTGCCACCCTCACAAGCAGAACGAGAACTATTAGGAGGAACTTCTGTAGGGATTTCTGATCTCATGGAAGGGACTGGGGTGGAATCATGAATCAATTCATGATTAGGAACATGCAATATTTGAGGACTAGGTTGAGTAAGCTGCTGTTGTGCAAAGGGAAAGGTCTCCTCATGAAATACAGCATCTCTAGAGGTGTAAAACTTCTTATCAGTCAGGGACATAACCTCATATCCCTTCTTCCCATGACAGTATCCAAGGAAAATGCATGGAATGGCCCTATCCTGAAGCTTCTCTCTCCCTGCCTTTGTGGTGCTCATGTAACAGAGGCACCCCAAACACTCTCAAATGGTCATAGTGAGGCTTCTTCCCAAATAATAGTTCAAAAGGGCTTTTGTATTATAGGAGAGTAGTGGGCATTATATTAATTAGGTAAGTAGCAGTAACTAGGCAATCTCCCCAGAACTTTGTGGGAAGGTGTGATTGGAACAAGAGGGCTCTACTTACTTCAAGTAGGTATTTGTGCTTTCTCTCTACCACTCCATTCTGCTGAGGGGTTTGAGTGCAGCTTGTCTGATGCAAAATGCCAGTTAAAGCAAAGAAATTCAATGCTTCATTACTTAGCTCCAGTTCTAGAGCATTATCACTTCCTATAATTCTCACAGTCCCATCAAACTGGGTTTTGGCCATTGCCACAAATGATTTAATTAGGGGAAAGGCCTCATGCTTGGTTACCATTAAGTGAGTCCATGTTGATCTTGTATAATCATCCACCAATGTCAAAAAGTATCTATGACCAGTGTGTGTTTTAGTGTGGTAGGGACCCCAAGTATCCACATGTACCAACTCAAAGGGCTTTGTGGAAGAAATGAAGCTATTATGGAAAGGCAACCTATGTTGCTTTGCACGAGGACAAACATCACAAGGAGCTTGACAATTGTTTTTATTGATTTTTGAAGTGAAATCATGCAATACAGGAATATACTTCAATTTTCTAAAGGAAATATGACCCATCCTTTTATGCCAAAGGTCTATAGACTTGACTGTATTGTAAATAAGAGAATATTCATCCTTGTTTTTCAAAACAAAAGAATTACATTCAGGCATAACAGGATCAGTGGCTTCAAGGACCAATTTCTTAGCAACTGCATCATCCAATATGTATAATCCTTGGGTAGATCTACCAATTTCCACTGGCCTCTTCAGAGAAGGGCCTTGCAGGACACAAGAGTCTTCTGAGAAGATAACATGACATTTTAATTGTTCACTCAGTCTTTTGACTGAAAGAAGATTGAACTGGAAATATGGTACAAATAAGACATGATGTAAAACCAGGTTGTTTTCAATTTTCAAGTCACCAGACTGAGTGACTCTGACCTTGTTACCATTGGGCAGGCTAATGAGTATGGGAACTTTGAGTGTTCTAATATTGTGCAAGAGATCCTTATCAAAAATCATGTGATCACTGGCACCTGAGTCTATAATCCAGTTTTGCCATCCAATTGACATATGCAGCGTATGGTATTAGCAGAGGTAATAGATCTCTGTAGGTCAGCAGTTATACCTGCCATGTAAGCATTAGAAACACCTGGAGGGGCAGAACCTTGTGAGGATTATTTTCCTGCATGTAGGTTGGCCAAGAACTGCGGTAGCTGCTTGGACTGATCCACATCAAGACCAGGTAGAGTGACAGATTGGGTGGTTGAATGATCTGGCCCTGCAGTGTTAGTAGCAGTCTTGGCCACTTTAGATTGATTCTCTATATCATTCCAAGCATTGTTAGCAAACCTCCCACCTTTAGGTCTATATGGTTGCCTGTTGTTAGGATATCCATGTAGCTTGTAGCATTTGTCAATAGTGTGTCATTGCCTCTTGCCATGGTCACAAAATAACTGAGAGTTTCTCCTTCCTTCTGGCTTTCTTTGAAAGTTAGAGGTACCTGGCGTTTGTGTTCCAGCACTGAATGAGGAGGCTGAATCAATCAAGAAGTTGGGGCTATTCTTGACCTGCCTTTGTTTCTCTTCTTGAACAAGAAGAGAGTATGTCCAGGAGAGGGCAAGGGGTTCATCATCAATAGGTTCCTTCGAACACTAGTATAGGAGTCATTAAGACCCACGAGAAAATGTATCATATTCTGTTCTTGAGCATACCTGGTTAGGGCATTATTTATGCCACATTCGCATTTCTGACATGTGCATCTTGGCATATTGTCAACAGCAGCAAATTCGTCCCAAATTTTCTTAGCTCGAGTATAATATGAGGCAATGTCAGAATCTCCTTGTGAAACTACTGCTAGTGCCTTCTTGATTTGAAACAGTTTGGCCTTGTTGGATTGACCAAACCTTTCTAGTAGCTCATTCCACATCTCTTGTGCAGTGTCACAATACAACACACTTCCTGACATGTCTTTGTGCAAGGCATTGAGAATCCAAGAAGTAACTAGATCGTTGCACCTCTGCCAATATGGTAACAATGGTGAATCATTAACAGGACGAGACAGCTTACCATCAATGAAGCCAATTTTGTTCTTGGAGGATAGGGCAATCAGAAAGGTCCTTTTCCAAGAATCGAAGTCTTCTCCACTGAACACTTCACTTACTAGAACCAGTCCAGGATGATCAGAAGGGTGAATGAATAGAGGACCATTTGGCTCAATCACAGGCATTCGGCTTCCTTGAACAGCCATGGCATACGAGTTCATAAATTTGAGATTCAAACGCAATCAAGAGGATTAAACTGGTCTGAGATGCAGAAGAGAGAAAAAAAAAAACCTCAGACAAGAAAATTTGATGAAGAAGGCAATCGGCTCAAGAATATCGAAGAAAGCAGAACAGATAAATGCAAATCAAATCAATTGATTGTCTTGATCATGAAAGAAGAGAATGAATCTGTTTGGAGCTAGGATGGACGAAAAAAATCAATGGTGAACAGTCTAGGAGGGAAGACATAGAAATGGAGCTTGCAACTTAAGCCTGCTCTGATACCATGTTAACGTCAAAGAGGAGAGGAGAAATTAGAGCATTGTATTTATTTTCATTGAGTATATGCTTTGATACATGTAATCAGGATGTGCTTATATAAGAACTAAAGCTCTTTCCCGCCAAAACTGAAACTGAAATTGGTTGTAACAGTGTTAACAACCACAAGAGAGAACGCTAACAACTAGGAGAGAGAGAGGGAAGAAGGACGAGCTTCCAGAAACAAGTATATATTCCAACAGATCTCTTACATAAAAGACTTTTATACCATTTTGGAGCTAGATGTACAGAAATTTAAATTAATAGTTGAAAATGTTGTGATTGATAATGCACTCAAACATCTACATGGCATAAAGGACATTAGCTAATAGGATATTTTGTATTATAATGTGATACTTGTAGTTATATTTTACGTCTACTTTCCTATCTTTGTATCTCTCTAGGAGTTTTACTCTTGGCAAACTATATCTTGTACCATATCTTGTACAACTGTAGAGATTTCATTCAGCTTCATAAAAAGAATATCGATGAGTGAGAAGCACCAAGAGAAAGTTATCCCCCGAGTCTCTAAATTTTTCACGGTATTAGAGTCAAGTTGTGCTCGATCTCAATTTATCACTGTCCCTCGTAGGGGGTCATGCCACTAGGGATGGTGATCGGTTGGGTCCACTTAAACCCAGACCCATTTAATTTTTTTAGACCTGGACCTAGACTCGTCCCAAACTCGTGAGGTCTAGAAAGACGAGGACTCAAACTAAAGTCAGACCTATAGGTCTGACCGATCCACAGGTCCTAAACAGATCATGACTGTTTTCACATTAAAAATTATTTTTCCAAATCCTAATACGAATTATCACATTCTAAAGACAAATAATTGAATTCAGAAGATGTGATATTTAATAAGAAAATATGCTAACGATACATACTATAGTTAAGTGTTCTTACTTACGTTTTACACATTAAAAATAATATTTTAATATAAACCACAAAGGCAACGTGTAACAAATTTTAAACAAGCATAACAAAATAGTTCTTCTTCTACAACTGGCAGAAAGCAAAGTGATTTTAGGATTTACTAGTTCACAGTTACTTTAGCCAATTGCCTTTGTCAAATTTATTTTTTTTTTTGAAAATTAGAAGGCCTTAAATGACTCTTAGGTCAGATTTGGTTCCAAATTCTTTAGAGCTAGACCTAGACACGACCCAAGTCCCTCGGACCCAGACCCGTTAGGTCGCATTTCATTGGACCCAAACTCTCTAAATTGTGTCGGGTTCGATGGGCCATAGTTAGGTCTGGTACTCAATGCCATTTCTACATGTCACATGTTGGGCTTTGTCAATAACCCACACGTGAGGGACGTGTGAAGAATATGAAAGTGAGTATTGTCCTATATTGATAAAATAGAAGCCTAAAACATTTGTGTTGGACATTGTCAATAGCCCACACGTGAGCGGACGTGTGAAGAATATAAAAGTGAGTGTTGTCCCATATTGATAAAATAGAAGCCTTAAACATACTTATAAGCTATTGAATTACTCTACTTATTATCAATTGATTTTGAATTTGAATCTCACTTGATTTATATACATCCCTCATTTGTATTAAAAGGTCCGACTAACCTTAAACTTACCATGATTTAAAAATAATAGTTCAGAATTGACAATAGAAGGCTTCGATTCTGACAAATTCAATCAGTAGTAAGACAAAAGTTTTTTTTAAAAATTTTTTATTGGGATCAGGGGACGAAAGAATTTTACGAGGCTTTTACTCATGAAACTAAAATCTTTTCAGAATGGAGCTAAGGGCATCCCCAACCAGAGTTTCATTTTTTGAAACTCAGGTTTGCCACGTCAGCATGAGTTTTACTTGTATTCTATTTAATTTTTCAGCCACTGGAACTCATTTCAAGACAATTAATTGTCATGAAGTCCACAATTTGAACTTAATTTATTACTTTTTATTTTTTATGTTGTGTTTGTGTTTTAACTTTTGTAACATGTGTGAATGTTTTTATTTTTGGAGAATAAGAAATATTTATTTTATTGACATATAAACTTATAAGTTGATTTTAGTTTCCTTATTATTTTTTTTGTGTTTGTTTTCCAACAAGTGGAAAAAAAAAAAGGATTGAAAGTACCATTTGTCCAGCTTTTTATTACATTTGCCCAGCTTTTTCTTTTTGCCTAGCTTTTTATTACATTTGCCCATCTTTTTCTTTTTGTGCAGCTTTTTCTTTTTGCCCAACAAGTGAAAAAGAATGGACGAATATGTTCTTACTGCTTTCCTTTTGCCCAGGTTTTTCTTTTTTTTGACCGGCCCACTAAAACGCAGAGCACCATTTACACCGTACATGAAAAATGTCGTGTTTTAATGTCATAAAAGACAAGAAAAAATGAAATGCGGGACGGAACAGCTCCCGGTTCCGTCCCCCGTTCATGGCATGGGTGTCTTGGGCAGAGGACGACGCGTGTCACATGCAGGTTCCGCCTCTGACATGCGTACAGTGGGGCTGCAGATGCGCTAATGACTTCAGGACTTAAATCTCAAAATATTAGGGCAAATTGGGCCTGATCCAACCTGAGTTAAAATAAATAAAAAAAATAGAAAGAAGAAACTGCACTCTAAGTCCCATGGCCCTAGTTGCACCGACTTACCTAAACACGACCAATCATCATCTTCAGCTCTGAAGTCAGGCCCTGATGATCAGCTAAGGTTTTCCTCAAATCAGACATGGATGATGACCATCATCCAAGATCACCTTCTTGGCCCAATCCCTCCCTCTATCATTAGTCATGAATCATCAATCACGATAATAAAATGTTTGGCCTATAGTGTCATAGGTGAAAGTTCTCAGATAGATCTAGAATACTTCAGGATCGTCCAAAATATTCTGTAATGTTGTACAATATCTTAGAACGTTCTCAAACCTTCTGAAGTGTTCTAGAATCTTCGAGAATGTTTTAGAACTTTCTAATGTGTTTAGGATCTTTTGGAGTAAACCGGAGCCATCTAGGTTTTATTAGAATATTCTAGAATACTATTTGAAATGTCCAACACAATTATATATTTTTCCAGTATCTTGGATATTTGTATAGAACATTATAGATTTACAATATTAGCCATTATATCAAATTAATCTCCACTATCCTTAAGGAATTGAATGTGCATATATACCCCCAATTGAGCTACCAAGCATTCCAAGTGCAATACAGGACATTCTACCGAACTTTTTCTCTCAACTTTCTTTACTAAGTTCCCTTGAGTTTGCGTGTGTGCTCAACTTTCTACAAGTCTATCAAGCATTACTTAAGACTTACTAGAAAACTAAGAAAATGTTTCGAGTGAGTTTGATAATATCACATGAATTTTAGTTTGTGTGAATTATCAACCTGTAACACTCGGTACATATTCAGTCTCCAGTACGCAAACAAGAAGCACATTTAAGTTATTATTGGCAATTAGTGTCAGCATGCTGACAGTGAATGCAATATTACGCAAGATATAATATTGCGAAATTTTTTTTTTTGGGAAATCCAAGGTTCAATCAATTTCATTCCAAAAAAACTCATCTGTGGTTGTTCAGTACATCCTCAAGCAATATGCCAGCCAGCCAGGGGAGAGGGGAATCCAACCAAACAATAGTTGAATTTGTAGCAAGGAACCACTTCGTAATCTGATATGTCGCTTCATTACTTCGTCTTCAAATCCACGTAGCGTCCTTGAGTAAGCCTTCTTCACAGTGACTGAAGATGTCCTTCAAAATATGACAGAAGGCCCCTCTCCCAGATAATTGCCCCTTAATCGCTCTTATAATATTTCGGGAATCCCCCCTCCAGTATAAAAGGCAAATCTTTTCTATTACAGGCTAGTTAAATGCAAAACTTGCTGCTTTCATTTCAGCCCACTCCGGATCCCACTTGGCTAATATTCCAGCCCATGCGGCCCATCTAAACTCCCCTCCTTCGCTTCAAGCAATGCGGCCCAAACCCACATACCCCTTTTCCTTGTCTGTAGCTGCGTCAAAGTTAACTTTCACACATCCAGCTTCCTCTCTTCACGCTGCGTCATTTCCTGATCCTCTCTCCGCCTCTGTCTGGTGCACACTCCTGAATTCAATAAGGCTGTTGCGCTTCCTCTCTGTCACCATGACGGCGTCAATGGCCCGTCCCCTAAATNAGAAATCATTTCGTGCCCACCAAATACTCCATAGCCCGTAAGCACAAAGGCATGCGCCTTCCTGACCAAATCCATCCAATATGTCTTCAAACCAGTCCCTCCTTAAATGCCCACAAACCTCCCCAACCGAAGAAATTCCCAGCCCCCCAGACCCCTTGGTCCAACCACACCCCACAAAAACATGGCCCACACTCTCTTTTGCCACCCCACAAATTCCGCACTTGGGCTCGGCAGAGCATGATCGACCAAAAAGATTTATATTCGTTAGAAGAATATTATTTATAAAATGCCAGAGGAAGTTCTTGACTCGCGGGTGAATCTTTACGCGCCATATCTGTCTCCAAAAGGTGGATCCACAGTTCGAGGAGGTGCCCACTGCCCTGTCCTTGTGATTAACATAGTAACCAGATTTCACTGTATACTCACTGGATCGCGTGAATACCCCTCTTCGCCTATCAACAGGCCACCTTGTGCTCAGGGGAACCAAGAGGATGGCCTCTGTATCTTTAGCATCGAATGACTCCCTAATCATCCCTTCATTCCATCAATGGTCATCTGGTTGTATCAAGTCATTCACCAACATTCCTGCATTGCCATTTCCCGACACCTCAACCAGTTCCGATCGGTTTCCTATGAACCACCTGTCCCCACAAACTTAGATAGATGCACCGTACCCCACTACCCATCCAAGCCCTTTCTTCAGCAGGTCCCTCCCGCATAGCAAGCTTTGCCAAGTGAAACTTGGACTAGAGCTTGCTTTGGCATCGAGAATTGTACCACCGTGTAAATACCTGGCCTTTAGAACCTTGGCTACAGTCGAGTCTGGGCGATTCAATATAGGCCACACTTGTGGGGGCAAGCATTGCATCATTAAAGGATTCGAAATCACGAAAGCCCATCCCCCCGGCGTCCTTAGAATCACACAAAGCATTTCACCGAAGCCAATGGGTTTCTTTTCTACTAGTATCACCACTCCACCAGAACCTGCTAGTTAGGCTTTTAACGTCATTGCAAAAGGACTGAGATAATTTGAAAACGCTTATGGAGTAGGTAGGAATTACCTGTAGGATTGCCTTTACAAGAATTTCGCGTCTTGCTCGAGGTAACAGTTTCTCCTTCCAACCATTCGCCCGGGTCCAAATTTGATCCTTGAGTAGCTTAAACACCTCTTTTTTAGAACGTCCAATACAAATCTGTAGCCCCAAATACTTCTTGCAAGCCCCCATCTCCTTCATTTCGAAAACCTCCAATATCTGCGCCTTCTTATGATCATCCATGTTCCTGCTGAAAGTTAGTTCTGACTTATCGAAGTTGACCAATTGTCCTGAATAACTTTCATATCTCCTCAGTACCAACCATAGGTTGCTCGCCTCCATTTCTGAGGCTCTAAAAAACATGAGGCTATCATCCACAAGAAAGAGGTGGGAGATAGGACTTAGGAGGGCTCGTTCGACACACCTTGATCCCACAGAGCTGAGCTTCACTATTTGCTTTATTTAAGAGAGCTGTCAACCCTTCAAAGAATAGAAGAAACAGATAAGGCGAAAGCGGATCACCCTGCCATAGTCCTCTAGTCGGACGCACCATCCCTATAGTTTTCCCATTCGCCCAAAAGGAGAAAGAAACCGTTCTGATACAGGTCATAACCAGCTGAATCCATCTCAACGGAAATCCCATTGCCCTCTTGACGTGCTCAACAAAACCCCACTCCACCCGGTCATATGCCTTGCTCATATCTAGCTTGGCAGCAGCCTAACATTTCCTGCCCATCTTCTTCTTCTTCATAAAATGGAAGCATTCATACGCCACCAAGAAATTGTCGATGATGAGTCGTCCAGGCACAAAGGCAGGTTGTTTGTCATCATTAACCCTTAGCAGAGTTGATTTTAGTCGATTGGCCACGACTTTCGAGATTAGTTTATATTTCACATTACACAAGTAGATGGGCTTCAGGTCCTTCATAGACTCTGGCTTCTTCACTTTTGGGATCAATAATATTACTGTATGATTAAGTTGACTCGGTATGTGGCCTCCATTCAGCACATTCAAAACCACACAACACACATCGTTGCCAACTGTTTTCCAATTTCCCTCGAAAAATAAAGCAGTCATTCCATCAGGCCCCGGTGCTTTCGTAGGTGCCATTTGCTTTGAAGCATGTTCCACCTTAGCTCTAGTGAAAGGTCTCACTAACATCTCACCTTCCTCCATGGAAACTCTGTCACCAAGGTTAGACAGGTCTTGTTCGTTAACCTCCGGGCTTGACGTCGTGAAAAGGTGCTCAAAATAGTCAACAACAATGGCTTCGATAAATGCCCTACCCACACACAGTTCTCCATCCTTGTTCCTGAGCACTTTTATCAAGTTCTTTTTTCGTCTCTATTTGACTCGAGCGTGGAAGAAAGCCGTGTTGCAGTCACTTTTTTGGAGGGCTATATGATTAGCCCTTTAAGCCCAAAAACACTCATTTAGATGTTCCACCTTCATCAGTTCATTCTCGGTCTCCCTAAGAGCCTCTAGGTTCTACGGAGTTGGAACTCTTGAAATTTTTTCCTTAAACCCTTAGCCCTCATTGGGATAGCACCCAGTGTAGAGTCACTCCACTCCTTAAATCTAGTTCCACATGCAAGTAGCCTATCTGTCCACGTTTTAAAGCAGCCCTCCGTATCACCCCAGGCATCCTTCACCACCTGTTCAAAGCCTTCCTCCTTTGTCCACAGCAGCTCAAATTTAGCGACCTGATCGGTCTGCCCCATGTCTTCATGACTCGGGTCAGTATCCAAGAGAACTGGGCAGTGATCCGAGCCTTCCCAACCAATGTTACGAACACGGGAATTCGGGAAAAGGTCCATCCATGATTCAGTAGCCAGAAACCTATCCAGTCGTTCTTCAATATGATTCATCTCTTCGCGCCCATTGCTCCATGTGAACGGATGTCCAGTGAATCCTAAGTCGCGTAAGTTTCTCCTATCGAGCACTTCCATAAAGTCCTGGGCCACTTTAAAGTCAAACTCTTGGCCCCCCTTTTTTCTGATGGGTTAAGGACAATATTGAAGTCACCAAAAGTGATCCAAGGGGCCAAGCTGAGAGTGCCCAGGTGATCCACCAATCGCCATGTGAACTTCTTATAAGAATGTTCTGATCAGCCGTAAATGCCTATAATCCACATAGGAACTTCCCCTCTAACATGAGCATCTATGTGATTGGTTGTATACGAGGATATGCTGACATCAACTCCTTCCTTCCATAATAGGGCTAATTCCCCAGCCCTACCTCTTGGATTCACCACAAAACACCCAGTCACTTTACACCCAACTCGAATCCGTTCCATTTTTGTTGAATATAATTTTGTCTCTAAGAGAAAGAGCACCTCGGGAGATTGCCTCTGTACAAGCGCACGGACAGAAGCAACTACCTTGAGACTCCCGAGCCCTCGGCAGTTGTAACTTAGGAGTTTCATTGGTCGCAGCAAGGGTGGTTATCGTCCACCGTCGCCGATGTATCTGCATCAGACATTTGGACATCATTTATACGTCCTCGTTTTTCCTTGATCTCCAATTCCATTAGCTGAAGGTTCCCTAGAACCTCATTCGTCCCCTTGCGTTTACCCCTGGTTGTGCTTTTGGAGGCTCCTGAGGTAATCGAGCTTGTTGGAAGGATGGTCTTCCTCCGCTTCCATGAGCTCTGGGTGCCCTTTGAGCCCACAGGTTTGGCCATCACTGACGGTGTTTCTGCCACCTGCTTCTCCCACTCTATGCAGTCCCCTCGACATTCCCAGTGGTCCTTTCTCCCTGAGTCCTGGCATGCAAACTGCCCGAGAGTGATTCTTTTTCCAACCCCGTGGGTGTGTAGCCCCTCGGTTTTGGATTACTTGCTTTGGACGTTACCTCTACTTCTCCTTTTCCTCCATCTGTTCTAGACACTCCTGACTACCCTTTTGTAAGTGAGTTTGCCGCTTCTAAAATGTCCCTCAGTGACCTTCTGGCTGTGGGCTTTGGTCTCCCTCCATCCTCTCCTCCATCCTGGGGCCTCACACCACTTTTAGATTTATGCATTGCTTCAGCCGTCATACAATTATCCCTCTCCTTGTTCTCAACTGTTTGGTACTTATAGCTTTTTTCCAGTGACGCCCGTAGCCAATCTCCATACTGTCCTTTATCCTCCTCCCCCTCCGTTTTATCACAGTCGTCCTCAACATGGCCAATTCTTCCACATAACCCTCTCATATTTAAAAGGAATCCACTTCGCCCCTGCACCCCCAAAGGACGCGATTACACCTCGTAGTAGAGGTTTGTGAACGTTGACCTTTACCCTAAAAGCCACATATCTGGACCACCCTAGTGTATCCACATCTCTATACTCCACCAAACCCCCAAAGTGAAGCACCAGGGCCTCTGTCGTTTCGCTAGAGATATGCCCAAACGGAATATTGTATCGTCTAACCCAGAAGTTCACATGACTGAATTGGACCTTTGATGGCGCGATATTCTCTTCCACTTCAGCCAAAAGAATCAGTTGTTTATCGAATATCCAAGGGCCCCTTGAATTACCCTAGATTTATTGTCCTGGGCAAAGAATTGAAAGATATATAGGTTTTTGCCCACTTCTCTTGCCCTGAGGTTCTTTTTTAACTTCCATGCCTGTCATAAGAAAGCAAACAGTCCCGAAACGCGAAAGGGCTTTCTCTGTCATAACCTTGCTCGCAAGGGCTAGAGAAGCCCTAGCTCGTGTTTGAACAGTCTACAATCTTTTCCTCCTCCTCCGTTAGTTTTAGGTCTTTCCATCTATTCATTAGGGGGGAGTGAATGGATGCCATGCACACTACTAAAAAAGCTCATATTAACGATGGAATTCAGCGATGGAAAAAAATAGCGACAGATTTGACAACGAAAATGCTGACAGAAAAATAGTTTCACAAAAAAGTCAGATTATACGACAGATACGGCCACGGAAATTTTAATTTGTTCCCCAAAATTGATGATGGCAACGGAATTTCCGTCGCCATTATTAATTTTTTTTTAAAAAATTGGCGATGGAATTTCCGTCGCCATTCCGTCGCCATTCCTATAAAATGAAACCAGATTTCCCTGGTTTCATTTTGCTGATTTTCTAAGCGTCGAGGAGAGAGAGAGAGGGGGACACCGTAAGCAGCAGCAGCC
>NCQV01136264.1:5091-19780 GCA_002740545.1 Lophocereus schottii | reverse complement strand
GTGCCATGTGGCACGGTCGTGCCATGTGTGTTTTGGCGACGTTCGTTCGGTGGCGGTTAGGGTTTGTGGTATTGTGCAGTTTTCCCTGGCGGCTAGGTTTCGTCTCTTAGGGTAAAACCCTACAGTTTAGACCCTATATAAAGGGAGTCAAGCCTAGGATCTAAAACACAGCATAACAGCAAAAACTCATAAACACATTGAGAGGTAAAAGTAGTTTGCGAGAGATTACAATAGAGAGCGATTGTAAATCTGCTCATAGATCGAATCACTAAGGTGATTGTGATCGTGGTGTACTTTCCTGCTCATAGTGTATTGTTTTGGTGCTGTCGCCGTCCGTGGTTTTTCCCACATCGGGTTTTCCACGTTAAATTCCTGTGTTCTTGTTCTCTTCCTATTATTCTGTTGTTTTGTTGATTGAATTTCTGATTTTCTATTGCATCCTATCGCTTCCGCTATACTATTACTCTGGTATTAATCCTAACAATAATGTTATTATTAGAGATGGAAAAAGCTGACTCGACACGATTACCGACCCGAATCCGATTCGAAGTTAAGTAGATTGGGTTATGAAGTTTGAACCCTTTTAGTTAAATGGGTTGACAGGGTAAACCCATTTAATTAATTGGGTTAGGTTTGGTTGAGAATCTTGACATGAAAAAAATATATATTTAACCCGATTAATTAAATAGGTTAAACATATCAACCCGTTTACTATTTATTTACCCTTTACTATTTATCATTTATATTTTTTGTCAGAATTAGACTTTGAAGAATTAGTTTTTGTGGTCTCTTTCATGGAGTTGTGGTTATTGACTTGCTGATTATATTATAAGAATTTCAAACAATTTGAACTTTATTTCTTATTGTTTAAGACTTGATTTAGACATGGTTTGTAACTTAAGTAGTAGGTTCTTATGTGAACTTGCTAGGCTATAAAATTATATTACTGCTGATTGTTTTGCTGGAAGAGGCTATGAATATGATCTAAGTTAGCTGTTATATTATTGTACTTTTGAAAACAACTGTGCCTTAAGAGACTAAAAAATATGTAATTTGTTTGGTAAATTATTTTTAGATTGAAATTTATGTTGCAATTAAACGAGTTAGTGGCCAAATGGGTAACTCAAACCTGACCCGTTTTACACGTTTACATAAATGGGCTTGTAAACAGGTTACGTTCAGGTCAACCCGTTTAGATATTAAGCGGTTTGGGTTGAACTTTTTCAATCCATTTATTCAGGTCAGATTTAGGTAGGGGTTTTGAACCTATTTAAGTTTGACACGAATATGAACTCAACCTGACACGACACATTACTCAGCTCTAGTTATTATGCTTTCAAGTTATAAAGTATTTAAAATAGCTTAATTAACTTTCCAAAACTTAAAGAACAAAATTATTATTAATAACATGTCAACATTTACCAATTTAACTAATGATGTCACATAATCATGTCACGTAATATACATATGAATATTCTCATTGTTTTAATTGTAGTAGGGAGAACTATAATGCGTCTGACTCAAGTTTAGGATCTCCTAAATCTGCAGTTACTTTTTATGATGATTTTGTGGCCTCTTATCAATCTAGGTCTAATTTGTATGATGTTATGCTTTTGCCTTGCCTAGATTGAGAGAGTGACCTTCCTATATCTCTATCACGTGACTTTGTAGTCCACACTAGCTCACATGAGGACATCACTGATTATGTCCAGGTTTTCCCCATCCTACCTACCCCTTTTACCCAATCTTTTGAGTTTGAAGTGCGCGAAGACTTTGAGAGTGCCAATGAGTTAGATATGAGCATTACAACTGAAGTTAAGCATCATAATTTAGATAAATCAGACGCTATTTCTTCCCAGGAGTCATGTGAGGAGAAAATTGAGCCCACTAATTTGGAATTAGATGACGATATTCTTTTTATGGAATGTGAGTCTGTTTCATGTGGGTTTGATATCAATGAAAGTTTTGATGAGGGTTTTTGTGTTGAATATAAATCCTTTCTTTTTGACCCTATCATTACTGACCTCCTCTTTGAATCTTGCAAGTTTGAACTTTCAGAGTCTGAGGCTTTTATGCCCATGGTACTCATAAGCGCATTGAAATTAAGAGACTTGTGGACTTAGGAACCACTTATTTACCTAGACAGTCCGTTCATAACGATCACATTTCTAGATCGCTGACCCACCTGCTGGTAGGACCAACAATTTGATAAGTTAAAGTGGACACTTACTTGTGCTGCATTGGTATGGTAGATGTACTCTTTTTGGTGCCAACTCTCTTATTTTTGTTGCATTTGTTTTAATGAGAGTTGTTCTTGTCAATTTGATAAGTTACTACGTGCTCTAATGAGTTTTGATTTGAGTATTAACGTTAAGTTTGATATGGAGTGGTTGTGAGCCTCTATTTGAGCCGATTTTAGGAGGCTATAGTTTAGGTGTATTTCTACACCAAACCTGGTATAATCGTTTCTCTTCATTTTGTCTTTTTATTTTGTTTTCTTCTGTATATATTTGTTGTGTTATGTTGGTTATATTTTGTTTTCTTTTTATATATTTTTTTCTGTTTTTAGTTTTTATTTTTGTGTTTTATGTTTTCTTCTACTTTTAATGAGGACATTGATTATCTGATTTAGGTGTGGAATGGGGAAACTTTGTTTGAAAATTTAAAAATTTAAGAAAATGGAAAAAAAAATTGGAAATCGAAGATTTGGAAAAGATTTTTGTTTTGCTTTTAGGGAATATATATATGATATTCTGATTGACTATGTTCTCTTATACCTTAGTTTTAGGTTGTATATAGATGTGGTGTCCATTGATAGTACTTAGTCCTAAAGTGTGATGTTTGTATACAGTCCTAACCTCTGACATTATTTTAGGGCCAGCTCAATTTTGGTAAATAACCCGTGAGATTTTGCGCCTTATAGACTAATTCATCATTTTAGTCAAATTTTTCTTTCATGTGTGTCTTTTACATGATTACAACTCTGGAACGTGTTTTGATTTTCTTTGAAGTCACATTTAGCATATGCATTATGATAATATGATGGAGACTTTATTCTTTGTTTTATCAGCCACATAGCCAAATTGCCACGCTAATTTGAAATGTTTTACCCTTTTACTAATCCTTTGAGCCTTGGCCATTTTTGTTGTGAACCCTTCGTTTTGGCCTAAACACATTTTCCTATACCTAAGCCAACACTAGTGAAACAACACTTCGTTATTTGTTGGGTAGCTTTTGGTTGTTAAAGTAGTTTGTAGTTGATCTAGGTTGTATGATGGGATATATCATTGTGATCATTTGGAATTTGAGCTGTATTATTTTTGTACATGCCACTTATTCATTCTCTTAATGGAAAAAAAAAAGAAAAAGGAAAAAAAGCAAGAAAACCAAAATGGAAAGGCAAATGGAAAAAGATTGACAAAAAAGATGAAAAAAAATCTCAAAAATTCAACAAGTGTTGTGAATAAGAGTGTCTTGCATGTTTGTTGTCATTGCATAGGCTCATTTCCAAGGGTACAGTTTTGTGGGCTGTGTTCTTCTTTCGTTGTAAGTTTTGGGAGTTTGTAATCATTATAATTGGTGTAAGTGTTGGTTGCTCGTTAGCTATGACTTTTAATTTCTTATTTCCCAAATCATTTGTCCATCTCTTAACTCTTTACCCTTGGCCCCATTATAACCTGCAAAACCCCTCTTGTTTATTATTTTACATATTACATTTTAGTGGTAAAGAATTGAGAATCTTAGCAAGCCTATATCAGTTTGTATGATTGAAACAGAATTGAGTAAACCTTGTAAAATTTTAAACACATGAGCGGGAGCGTCCTATATTTCCGTAAAGTAAGGTTCTACAAGTTGAGCTTGTGTATAATTTCTATGCAGGGTGAAAGACGGTGTATAGATATCATCAGTAGGGATTAAGAATTTCTTGATATGTATATTATATTTATATGTGATCTTATTCTTTGGTTACTTGAGTAATGTAGTTGATTAGAATGTGTACATATGTTTTTCCTGGTGCTATATATATGAGTTTTTCAAATTGAAAAAATCAAGATTTTATGGGCATATCTTTCGCAAATCCTCACGAAACCTTTGTCATCCACTAGGGATAACAACAACAACAATAACACCTCCCAGTGTAGGTCCCGCTTTCGCGAGGTCTGGGGAGATCCAGATGTAGGCAACCTTACCTCAAACAGCATGACTGCCCGTTGAGAAGCTGCTTCCAAGAGATCCACAAAACAAGATTTTGTGAAAATATTTTATAGGAGAAGAATTTTGTGGAGACATTTTATAGAAGAAAGATTTTGTGAACACATTTTATGAAGCAAAATTAAGGATAAGCATCATGGAATTGAACTACTAAATCACGGGCAGTAACTATGTAAACATTAGCCAACAGACGTAGGCAAATAATGTTTCTTCCCAAATACAAGTACTACCTGCATACAACACAATATCCGAAAAACAACAATCAAACCTACCCTACCGCAATCACAAGATAACTACGAAGCCACCTCTCTGCAATATAAAATCATAATCCTATCCCGCCATAGTCTCCTATCCTGAGCCATGTCCTCCGTCAACCCGATAACTTTCAAGTCCTCTCTAATCGCCTCGTTTAAACTCTTCTTCGGTCGGCCCCTTCCTCTTTTCCCTTCGGAGATATTAACCCTCTCACATCTCCTCGCTTGAGCGTCCACACTCCTTCTTTTCACATGGCCGAACCATATGAGTCTTGTTTCTCTCATCTTATCTTCGATAGGAGTTACTTTAACTAAGTCTCTAATTACTCCATTACTAATTTTATCCATTACTAATTTTAACCACAAATCTATCTAATCATCCTCATCTCTGCTACCATTAACTTTTGGACCTGCGTCTTTTTTATAGGTCAATACTTTGCATCGTACAACACAGCAGGTCTAACTATCATACGGTAGACTTTGGATAACATAGGGTTAACACCACTAGGGATAACATAGGAGTTTAAAGGACTTGTTGCATATAATAAGTGCAACCGTGATTCTTATGAAAGTGAATCAGGATTTTATTTTCTTTTTCTAGAATTTTTTGTTTCATTTTACTCAAATACGAGCAAAACTTAGTCGTGGGGTATTTGTTCAATCAGAAATTAGGTTAATTTATATCTCTTTTATTGTGTAAAATTTGCTCAAAATAAATTAGTATATTATAATTCTAATCATATTTTTATTTATTTTGTGGAAATTGGGAAAAACTCGAGAAAGAAATAGATGCTTGGCTCAAATGGTGTTGGATCAAGAATGAACAAGAGCAAACCAGTCAGCCCGAGCCCATCGACCGAAGGCCCAAGTTGCCCACCTCCCTCTCCTTCTTTTATCCTCTCTCCCTCTCTCTCTCGCTAGGCTTGGCCCTATATGCTTCCCTACCCCCGGCCCATACGACCCTCAGCCTCATCAGTTCACTTCTTTTCCTTTTCCCTTTTTATTTCTTCTTCGCATGTGGGCCGGCCCCGGCATCAACCCAGACTTCCTTTTTCTCTTCACTTAAGATAGTGCGCGCGAAGCACATGACCCAACGTCTTGTTGCTCTTTTACCTCTGGGCCTGCTCGTTCTCAGTCCAGTCCCAAGCACTCCCAACCCTTTTCACTTATTCCTCGAGCATGAGCCAAGAGAACCCAAGAGGTCGAACCTGGGCAGCTGCGTCATCTTCCCATTCCCCCAACTCCTTGGTCATTTGTTTCCCTCTGTCTCTTCATCATTTACTCTTTCATCATCATCACTCGGGCGATTTCAAGGTGTTAATTCTGATAATTAAAAGGAGTAATGGGGCTGGACGATGGTCGTTCTTGGGGTTCTTCAAATGGGCAGTAGTAGAGAGCAGGAACAATGCGTAGAGGAGATAAACAGCAGATAATAGAGAGTAGGGATTACGTCTTAATTTTTGTTCTCTTGCTTGTTTTCATCACAGTTCTAGATTCATTCACCTAAGCTCTAGAAATTTGTGATTTGTTCTAGTCCTTTTTCAGTCCAAGAGAGATTTCTTTTTTGGGCTTTGAGTTGAAACTTTCTGGATTTTGTTATTGGGTGTCCAAAGCTTATTTTTGCTCCGCTATTCTCATTCGGTTGATTGAGGCTGAATTGGGGATTCAACGTATTGCAAGCTTATTGTTTTAGTATTCAACTTCGGTGTTGTGATAGATCCGGGTATCTCCTCTATACTCCAGCTTTTGAGTGCTTTGTTAATTAAAATGTTGAGCAGGTTGAATTACAGGCTTGCGGTGCTCTGTTCATGAATAAGGTTGTGCTTGAGTGTAATGAGAGAGATTAATTTTGTCGATTGTTCACGTTAAATTGCATGTCTTGGTTAGCTTGTTTTACCATAAACGTGGATGAACTCTCTCGTATAGATTAGTGGTGTGTGTGAAATTTTATTATTCTATCTAAATTGGGAGTTCCAGCAACTTTAGCCAAGTTGATTCTCATAAGTTGTTAGCATTAGTCAACTTAGCTTAAGTCAGTAGTCTAGATTTAATCTGTGACCTAATTACATAATCTACTCCTGAGGATGACACCTGCAAGCACCACAATGGAAAAAAAAAATCGCACGCTTGCAGAAATAACAATAAAGTCAGTTTTCCACCAATTTTAGGAAATCTTTATGAAGAAAAACAGAGATGAAAGAATGAAGCTATATATCTTGTGATCATATTTTTGACAAGGTAAATCGAGCTAGTAATAGTCTCCTATCTCATGGAGAACCCAATATGCCAATCGGCCCAAGGGAAGGGGGAAAACAGGTCAAGAACGCCTATTGCTACCTAGGACACACTTCTCCAGGCAAGTATAAATTTATTTCAGAAAATGTTTATTTGAATACATGCATGATCACAATAACATGAATTTATTTATTTTACATTACCTAAAGATGTTTTACAAATTAGAATATGCAAACTTTTGGGTGAGATAATTTCATAATATATAAATTACTGTGCGGTGGTCCATGTAGCGTTTGATTAACCTGTTTTATTTGATTAAGTTGTAAGCTAATGTGGCATTATTGTTTTTGAAAAGTTTTCACTAACATAGTTTAGCCCAAGATAAAGTACCTAGGTTATGTAATTTTTCCTAGCATCAACATTAGCACAACAATGAACAATCAAATCATAAGAGCACCAACACATAGATCACATATAGGGGCTAACAGAAAAGAAAAAAGAAAAAAGAAAAAAAAAACAACCTAATCATAGCCCTCTTAATTATGACGGTGATGCAGGTACAAAAGTTCTAATGATACTCCACCCTTTGCCAATTAATTTTGGGTTAGAATCTCATTTGAGCTTATATGTATGACTCTTTGTTAGAATCTCATTTGAGCTTATATGTATGACTCTTTGTTTATACTCATATTATGTACATGAGTTTGCAAAGACTTATCTATTTTCTAGTCCCTTGCCTTTGCAAACTGCTTGCCAGGTATATTAACTGACATTTTCTTTCATGGCTCTCATAGCTGCTTCGGAAGTTTTGCTAGGATTTATAATCTTTAATTCCTGTAATAATTAATTTTAATTGGTATGTCTTCTTACGTTCCACTATTTCTATTCATGATAATTGACGGAGTACTTCTCAATTGCTATTTGCTAATGGCGTTCATCTTTTTATATTCAGATATTCAACCAACAATAACAACTCCCAGTATATTCAGATATTCAACCAAACTCAACAATTTAAGAAAGTACAAAAGAAAGTTTTTCTTTAATGGAAGTATAAAACAAGTTTGGTTCAGTTTCACTCCATCTTTTGCAGTTTTGCACCCATTATTGCCTCTATTTTTAAATAAAACGATAAAGTTTTCTCTATATTTCCATATTTTATGTTAATATCTTCGAATTACACTTGAGATTTTGGAGAAAAGCTATCTATACTTCTAGGAAAAGTTTTCCATTTATTTTTGAGATTTTATAATGAAACTGACTAACAATTTACAAACTTCCTTGGCGACCACACTGATAGAGATGAAAAGGGGAGAGAGTCAGGATAACACTCAATTGTAACTGTATTTGATCATGCAATCAATCCTAAATTTAACTATGCATGAAGACCTTTTCTATAGTAACAAGCGTTGACATTAATGCACCATGAATTTATATCTACACACTTCTATAACTCACAATGATTCTTTACTTCTGTAAGTAAATGATGTGCAAATAAATGGTGTGTTAATATCTCTTCCCTATAGTGACTCGTTTCAATAATTTGGACACTAATGAACATTTCAAAACAGAATATACAATTTTACAACTAGAAGTATATATTAAATGACAACTAGCCATAGTCGGGCATAGCACATGTATGACACTAGTTTTACTAAAAAAAATTGGCTGCTTTAATTTAATGTGTCTTGGAGTTTTCAAATAATTCCAAATGGGATTGAAACTAGATTTGAAAGTCTAACTCTCCAACTGCAATTATTTCTTTAGATTGCCATTTTGAGGAAGCTTACTTAGGAGAGGTATGCATATTGAGAATTTGAGACATATTATGCCCATTGTGCCAAAATGAAATTGAAGTTGTTGACCACTTATTTTCAAGATGCCCATTTGTGACCGAGCTTTGATAATTGACAGATAAACACAGCTGATTATCTGTCTTGAGTAATGTTCCTGTGGAAAAATTTAAGGACTTACTGTGATGCGCGGAAGCTTTGCCCAGGTCACGCCTGTTGAGTACTGCCCACGAACATGGTGGCTACCAGAGTCACCAGTGATGTTCACGCCCCAAACCCAAGCTTGAATGATGGCAAGGCTAGTGTGGGAGGAAGGGAGAGAAAATTAGGAATACTGTTTTTGGTTTCGGATACCAAATTAGGTCCCTCAGACATCTTATAAGTAGCAGTACACAGCTTGTAACTAATAATAAGCAGTTAATGGGAACGATTAATGTGTAACTAATTATTTCTTAACCGCCCACTTAATAAACTATGAGTTAAACATTTCTCTCCCAACTAATCTCTTCATGCCTCATACCAAGAATGTGGCGTGCGACCAGAAAGTAACCAATAGTGTTATATTAAATCACCATCTAACTAATATAATACCTTCACAAAATATGATACTGCAAATCATCCTCAATATCACCAGTGGCATACATAGTCCCTTTATGCCACATGATATATCATATGATTATATACGTAATATAATCGCCTCGGGCTGATATGGTGATAATGGATAGATTTTTCCTTAAATACTCATGAAATTTCATCTTAGCTTAACTGCTTTCCTAACATGTTCTCGCTGAGCCATATACATCATGGCCCTTAAGAAACACATTAAGGTAGCATCATCAAGTTTCGACTTTATATCATAACTTTAAGTCGAAGGGTCATCATCTATAGGGTCACATAGTGACAAGAGATATGGAAGTCAATTGTCACTCCATGTATGGATCGTCTTATTGGCACACATAGTATGAGATGTGTGTCATGGCATAACTCCCACTTAGCTGGATATGCCACTCTTTATGTCATGCGATTCGTCAGTCTAGATTTTCACCAAAAAAATCTAACCTGAGCCACTAGATCAACATACTGAATGTTAATCTTGACACTAAACATTCAGTTTTTAAGGTTTCAATATGAAAACTTATTTCATACTCGACTCCCTCGAGTCTCATCTTAGACTTACTAAGGCAACTATATTCATTTTACTCATACACTTCCAGTGTGAGTAATCAATATTACATACCTAGTATCAATATGATTCAGTCTCATCCTACCCGCTAATCAAGCATCATAGCAATTGCTTGTGTGACTATACCAACCAGAAGCCTTTGACATTTTAATATGACTAACATGCAATAATAAATCATGAGCATTTTGCTCATTTATAGAAGAAACATGTCCATCACATGACAAGACAGATCTAAATACTAAACCTTATGAATTTCTAGACTCAACAAATAAGCTTTGAACACACAACTAGGAATAGGTTTAGTTAAGGGGACATAATCATCTTGTTAGTGTGTATATATACCTCATGGCAATGCTTTTTTTTTTTTGTCTCTATGGTAACAAGAAACACAATTTGTCTCCATAGCTGACATTGTTGTTTGGTTCTTACCACACCATGACATGGCTCTTCCACCAAGGGTAAGGGCATGTTCTAAGGTTGTCCTACGGGTCATCACCCCAATTGACATTCGAGTATCAACTCCACTTGAGGTCTCCTCCTTGATAGTAAAAAACTAAGTTACCAATACCATGAAGGTAACGCTTAATTCTCTTGAAGGCTTGCCAATCACCAAGTCCTAGGTTACTTTGATAACAACATACCAAACCAACCGCAAAGTAAACGTCAGGTCGTGTACAAAACATGGCCTACATTAAGCTTCCTACGACAACATAGGGACGTTGTTCATGGTCTCTGTTTCATTATCTGTTTTTGGGCATTGAACGAGACTCAAGGTTAGACCCTTCTCAACTAGAGTATCTGCAGGTTTGAAATTATGCATCAAAAATCGTTCCAAGACCTTTTAAATATATACGTGTTCGGACGGTTTTGGATTATTTCTACTCGTAGGACATACCTAACTTCACCTATGTCTTTCATCACAATGACATAGGACAACCACTTTTTAGGAGCTTCGATTAACTCCAAGCTGTTCCTAACCAATAGTATGTCATCAACACACAGGATAAGAAACACAATCCCCCATGTTGATATTTTGACACATATACACAATAGTCTTCTAAAGTAATAGATAAGCTAAACCAAGTTATAGATAGAATCTAAAGTACCAAAATCTAGAAGATTGCTTAAGATCATATATGGACCTTTTAAGACGACACACCTTGTCCTCTTATCCCTTTCATACAAAACCAATGGGTTACTCCATACAAATCTCTTCCTCAAGATTACCATTAAGGAAAGCAGTTTTTACGTCCATTTCGAATATCTCAAAGTCCGAATGGGCAACCAAAGCTAGGAGTAGCAGGGTTTGAACTCATCAATCAAACAATACGCCCGACGTTTTATCTTGAAAACTCATGTGCTTTCGATAAACTTGCATCGGGGCGAAGGATCAGTGAGTTCTAAAACCTTTTTCTTGCCATTGAGAGCATCTCATCCTTCATGGAATCTATTTACTCTTTGTAATTTGATGAATAAATCACCTCTTGATAATATGTAGGTTCCTCAACTTCTAAGGAAGTGAATAGGAAAACGTCCTCTTCTATCCACACTCATTTGGATCCTAAGACCTTCATTATTTGTCTACCTAGTTGATAAATTCCTCCGCCTTTCTCTAAGAGGTATGGGACCAGGAATACCTCCCCCTTTCTCTAAGAGGTGTAGAGCCCTGAACACGGAGAGAAAATTACTCCCACTATCCATTGGAGGTGGGATCTTAAACGTGTGGACTAATTGCATGTTCAGGAATGAGATATTGAGGATAAACCTCATTCTCAGACTGAATGTCGTCAAGATTTGGAGACTAATAATGAATCTCATTCTCCTTAATAAATAAACCTTCACCACTGTATCAAGTAAAGAAGGTGTACCATCCTCGGTAGCTTAGTGAAAATTCAAACTCTCCCCCTCACCGAAAGAGTGTTGAAGGTCTTCTTATAACTCATATAATTTGAGATCCTTCCAGATTTCACCAAAAAAGCTTGGGAATTCATCCTCAAAAAAATCAACATTGCGAGAATTCATTTCACAAATAAGATATTCATGATCTCGATTGACTCGAAGAGTTCTAATATTTCATTTCAATTGAGTCCTGCTTTCGCTATACAGTATATGAACACATCAAGTATCAAATAGCGGTGAGATAATATGTACACATACCTACATCATGAATATATTGCTCCATGATGTGCTTTCACCTTCATGGTCCCACAGATGTCTAGAGTGAATGAATCACGAAGGGATTTGATACTCTTGAAGCCTTACTAAAAGACTTTATAGTTGCTTTGCCAACTAAACTTGACACACACACAGACGACTTAACCTTAATTAGTCGGTTTTAACAGACCATATTTAGTTAGCTTGCTGAGCATGCCTTAAAACAAAGTCGAAAATAAGGCAAAGACGGAAGATGTCTTGTTTCGTCCAAGACATCAAATCACCTTTTAATGTGGCATAGCCAAACAAATTGCTATTGTATAGGATATCTAAGACATCTAGACGAAAATCTCAGAAACAAAAGACACAAGGGAACATCGCACCCCAGGTGCATAGAGAGCGTCATGAAGAAGCAACACATTCTCTTCACAGAAATATGTCCTTATTTTAAGGACATCTTTTTCACAATCGTTACCTAAAATGACAGTTTGTGAACCCACCGGGTAGCGATGAAAGTTCACAAAATTAGCTCAGTCCTGAACCATGTGCTTAATTGTTCCCGTGTCTACAATCCTCTAGGAACCATAGTAGGTAACTAATGCGTGGGAGCTCACAAATTATTCAGGAACAACTGTAAACGAGGGTACCTTAATCGGCTTGGGACAACACCGAGCTTAGAGTCCTTCTTTCAGAGTTATAGCACTTCACACGTGCTATATGCGTCTATTTAGTTCCCTTATCTCTTTTTCCTTTTGCAATGCCAACCTTAGGTTCAGAACTTTAAGAGGAAATGAATCTAGACAAATACGATGCTTAGTTAATCCCATGTGTACTCAAAAGTGGGATAACTTTCAATTCCCTTACTACATCGTTATTGATGCAATATGACAAAGTATAGTATGTTGATCGATCCTTTCTCGAACCATTTTTTATATGCCTTTAAGTTTCTCGATACTGCTCAGTAGTAGTACCAACTTTGCCACTCTTGGAGACCTAGAACCTTATGAGTGTTCTAATACTTCACGCTTGTTCAGAAGAAACTGAACCTTCTGAGACTTTGTGTCATAGTCAGCGCTATCAAGCTCTTCATAGGTAAAAAAAAATTACCAACCATATGTTAGTTGTCATGTCTGAAAGTATATATTTTAAAAGATGGACATGAGGCATATTTTCAAATAATTAAATTATCAAAAACTCCATCATCCATGTCGCATGATTGAAAATTTCACCAAGCTTATAATCATCACATACAAACATGAATTAGAAGCTTCTACAATTAGTTATCATATTTTTTTCATAAAAATAAAATTTATGGTGAACATTATAGTTAAACTAATTAAGACTTCAGAAATATCACAATGATATTCAATTTAATCATGTAAAATAAATTTACATGAAGTTATATCATTATATAAAATGAATTTATATAACTAGTAATATAGCATTTAAAACTCTATCAATGACATATCAACCATAAAATTCAGATTATTATATAAGATAGATTCATGCTATTACGAAAGATATTCGAATTGTAACATGTTACAAAAGAAGTTAATAAAAGCCCAAATAACATTACATCAAACACATTTATATAATTATAGATAACATGAAACTTATTCAGATCTCAAATTTTAAAACACAATTATAATTTTATGACTTTAGGTTTTATGAAACGAATTCATAAAACAATGCTAAATTATGTAGTTAGTATGAAACAAATTAATATTCATTAATTTGGGCAAGGGAAAAGTACTAAAACAATAAGCAAATTCACTACAAATCATGTAGTTTGTACACATATAAAACATATTTATAACGCTAATAATTGGTGATTGACATGAAATGTATTCACGTCATCGAATGCAACATGATTTGTAATATGAAACATATCCAAATATTATTCGCAAGAAATTATATATAGAACACATCTATAAGATATTACTAATTTAAAAATGAAACAAATTCAACTAAAAACTCGCAAATTATATAAGACATATTCATATAATATTACAATTTTAAATTTCATGAAACAGATTCATAAAATGAACAAATGCCCTATATATGCATAAACGGTATGAAACTTATTCATATGAAAATTTAATGAAACATTTTTATTAACTAGAGTAATGACAATTAACTAATTCACAACTGCTCATGTATTTGCATAACATTATTAGATCATGAAACACATTCATGTATTATACAAAACATATTTATATAATATAAGCTATAAAGCATAACTTATGAAACATATTCATTCATAAACAAAGGAAGATTAACATTAATCTAAATATCACATAGATATATATATATTTTTATATAATAAATACTAATGAAACAAATTCATATTACTTCAATCTAATTTATTATTTATTACAAGTCACCTGGCATTAAAATTTCAAGTTGATGCATATATAAAACGAATTTATGTGCGACATTTAAACATATTAATGTTTTAATGAGGAGTTCATGCATTTCGAATTAAAATTAATTTGAAATCTTAATTCAACTAATGAACTAATTGCATGAACCATATTAACTTGTACAAAATCATAATACAACTAGAAATTATGCCATGACAAATAATCCTGACAATTATTGTAAAGTAAAACCAAATCATAAAATAAAATTTGAACATAAACTTTTATAGAAAAACCAAGAACCCTTCCCCTTTTTTAGGCCTTAATTACATTTTAGTGAGGCATTCTCTCGTCTCATTCATAACCTTCTCTCTCCCTAGCCCCTGATTTCTCTCTCTCTTTGATTCCCGATCTGCCTCTCCCTCTCTATCTCGGCTCTCTGCCGAGACAATTACCGTTTTGTCTTGACCAAGCTCTGATGGTTCCTGGATATGTCCTCTC
>NCQV01136195.1:0-10542 GCA_002740545.1 Lophocereus schottii | reverse complement strand
GCTCAAGGGGGAGCTTGTGCGTTGATGTGGTGTGGAAAAGACTCATGTGTGAGGGGGAGATTGTTGGGAATATTACATATGAGTAATGAAGTCCTACATCGAGAGTTTGAAAAGAAGGTCATGGTATATAAGTCAAGTGGGCTACTCCTCCTATTGCCAATTGGTTTTAGGATGGAACCTCACTTGGGTTTGTTGTTATGGACCTTGGTTGACGTGGACTCCTTCTTTGGATCTCCCCAACACATTGCATTGCTCCTTGTCAGATATGGAGGCACATGGCGTATTAGCCAAATTATACGAAGTAGGATTTTGACTTTTCAAATAAAATTAAGCAAACAAAGACATGAAGGGTTCTCCATGGCGGGGTGCTAATGCTGCCATGTTGAATGTATGGATACAGATATTCTAGCTCAGATATTTATTCTGAACAGCTCATCAATTAGTTAGAAATTCTGTGACTGTGGTTAGAGGAAGGTTCTAACTCTCATTAGTATATATTTCAAAATAACTTTGCTAATTATAGGACTGACAGAGCAGAAAACCTGTGTCATTTTCTTTCTTCTCCCTACATTTTCTTTACTGTTCATCAGTTCAAATTTGCAAAGAGCTCTTAGGCTAATTCCTAGAGCTTCCTTCCTTGATCCAAGCAGTTTGATCACAATTTGATTTGTTGTTGCTTGTGTTTTGATCTTGTTTCTCTTAGATTGATTGTTTGATTCTCTTGAATCAATTGCTTGATCCATTTCATCTTGATTCTTGAAAATTCTAGAAATATGCAGAATTTTGAAAATAATTCGTATACTGAGAATTTAATTTAAAAATAGTGTACCTGACGCATGCCTAGGCGAGAGGCGATTGGACTAACGCCTTAGTTGACCCCAAGCACGCGAAATCCAAAGGTGCAGGGAGGGGTGCGCCTCACACGCCTCAACCCAAGCGAAGGCTCAGTGCTTTTGTCGGCTTACATCAGTTTGCCGTGGTAGAGAGAGATCTTTGAGAATTAGTAATCAAGTGCTAAATTTTCTCATTACCCAATGATGATTGATGAATGTCAAGTAGGAACCTCAATGCAATTGCATCTAATTGCTGCGAATTGAACTCTAATTTTCAGAAACCCTAATTTTTTGATGTCCTAATTCTATCTGATTGTAGGCCTATATCGTCGCTTAATGGGACAAAGTAGATCGACCCTTCTTTCTCAAGCTTTTTAGGCACTTGAACCTCGCCATCCACCGGTGATGTGCTCCGGCGAGTATTGCTGGAGCCATTGACTTGCTTTTGTAAGTTTAGGGCTTCAAAATAGTGGGGTGGGTGGACTTCTAATTACTTATTCTCTCTTTGGGGTGTTTCAGTATCTGCCTGTTTTTCCTTTTTTGGGGCGGTTTTTATTACCAGGTTGGTAAAGTAGTGGGGTAGTACCTTTTTTTCTCCTCCTTTGAAAACCAGTATCGTAATTATTTTTACTGTTTGGGTATACTATGTGCACACTAGCCAATTTTGATAAATTTTCAAAATTTTCTATTTTTAAACATTTTGATTTTTTATTTAAGTGAACTATAATACTAATTTATTGCATGCAATGTCGTTTTGCAATTAGAAAAGCTATGAACAAACTATTAATGAAGAATTTAAACCAAAGAATCCTTTACTACAAGAATCAGTACCAACATTGAGATATTTCCAAAACATAGATTGTATACCTGATAAAAGAAAAGCCCTAGATGTATCGAAAGCATTAGTAGTACTATCACTGGTAAGTGAACCAGTTTATAATGGTGAAGATAGAGATGTAAATACAGTATACGATTTAATAATTAATTCATTTCAAGGAATAGTGCATAATTGGTATGCAAGAATATCTGTAAACATACAAAACTTAATAGAAGTTGACGTAAAAAGAAGATTAAGAATTGGTGTAGAAGGAGTATGGACTCTTGAAAAATACTTAATTGGACAATTTGACAGCTATGAATACGTAGAAAATATTGAACAAGCATCCCTAGAAAGGAAAAGAGAAGCCTTATACAAATTAATCAATTTAAGAATTTGTAATTTATGTAACTTTAAAAGTTTCTTCTCCGAATTTGACAAGTATTATTACGAGCTTTATGATTCTACAGAAATCAAGAAACCTATATCCAACTCTTGCTAAATAAATTCCCTTATCCCTGGAGCAAATATTTCTCTGAAAAATTCAAGGGTTTTGCCGATCAACCTACCATCTTTAAATCAGTAGCGGGAGTACAAACCGTAACAAATAGAAAAATAATACAACTCTGTCTATAAGAAAGTATAATAAGGCATATCAAAGAAGTAACCCTATGTTTTGATGATATTAAAGAACCAAGACAATACGGATGTGAAAACTATCCTAATTACAGACCAAAAAGAAAAAGAACTCCAAAGGGAAATATAAAGAAACTTCACAGAAGAAAATACCGAAAAGAAAATTTTCTAAAAAGAAAAGTTCAAAACCAAAAAAGAACAAAGATTGCAAAGGCAAAAATTGAGAAATCTGTTAAGAAACCACAAAAGAACAGTAAACATTTTAGACACGATTACCTAACTCAAGAAAATTTTAATCCGAAAAAAATAGATATTATAAAAGAAACAAAAAACCAACTTCTTGTCAGTGCTTGAATTTTAGAGAAATAGGACATAAATCTATCGATTGTAATAAAAGAAAAACTAATATTGTAAAACTCTTCTCGGAAGAATTTGATGAAATACAAGATGAGCTCTACCTTATAAACTCTAATACATATGACGTTATCTCTAGTTATTATGAAAATATTAGTTCAGAAGAAGGTACAGATACTTCTGAAACAGAATGCTATTAGATACTAAAGATGAGTACTGAAGAAATATATACAGTACAATAACAAGAACAAGAAAATAACAAAAAGTATACAGGAGTAATTACTTTTAATCAGAAAATATATGCAAAAATAGTAGCGACAAATCTATCTTTCAAGGATCCAAGAAACTTTATGAGAAAATTAGCTGATTTTTTAACAAGAAACTAATACGATATTGCAAATGTATACAACAGAACAACTAGTTAAGGTTCAACATCTACAAGGAAATATTATATTAAGACTAATGACACAAGACATAATTGAAAATTTTTTAGAAGAAATTACCTCAAAAGACCAAGATTTAATTAAATATGTTCATCTATAAAGAATACAAATCGTTCTAAAAGTATGTTTTAAAGAGGGAATTAATTCACCCATCATTTTATCACTACATGATCAAAGATTTAAAAATGTTCAAAATAGTCATCTCAGAACTTTACAAGGAAACGTGGTTTATAAAAAATTAATCTTTGAATGCTATCCAAATTACTCAACTACTTTGTGAAGTAAAAATATTGAAGATACTCACAATTTATAATTTAAACTTTTAATAGATATAGGATTACAACCAGGAAATGATGCATTATCGTTTGACTATAGAGGATTATACATTTTCTCTAGCACTCATTTCCCTATAAAAGAAGGACAACAAATAGGAAAAATAATTGTAGATTCGATCTTCTTAATAGTAAGCACCATTGTATCACCACTAATGCAAGAAGTAAGGTTAATTGCATTAACAGATTTTCAATGAGTAGAAGAAGATGAAGTATCAAATAGTTATGAAGCACCTAGACTTTCTTATACAGAAAAAGGAATGAGAATTGCTAATCAACCAACCCTACCAAGAAGCTTTAACATGACAAGAATACGTAGATTTCAACCTAAAAGCACAACAATGGCAAACACTAACAATAGAACTTACAAAGTAAAGTTAGAATATTTTAATGGACAAACATGGATAGAAAATAGAATCTTAATCGATACAGGTGCATCCCAATGTCATTGTATACCTTTACCCAATATAGTCATTTTTTCTACTGAATACAATTTTGTTACATATGATGGTAGAAGATCTACTCTTAATGAAAAATCCAAAATTATGATGAAAACTCCTACCTCTATGCTAATACAACAACAACACCACCTCCCAATGTGGGTCCTGCTTTTGCGGGGTTTGGGGAGATCCAAATGTAGCAAGTCTTATCTCTGCCAGCATCTCTGCCCGTAGAGAGGATGATTCTAGGAAACCTACAAAAACAAGATTTTCGTGCAAACATTTTGTAGAGGAGGGCTTTTGAGAAATATTAAATGGAAAACTACAGTTGTGTGAATAAAACAGGGGGTCAAAACTAACCAAACCATGGAACAATAAAGCAGCAGAAGGAAACATACCTTAGCAGAAGTAAGCAAATAATAAGTCGTCCCAGAAGTGAGCATTACCTGCAACCACGCAACAACACGGAAACCCACACCCAAACTTGCCCTACTACAACCGAAAGACAACTATAAGGCCGATTATCTGAGATCTGAGACCTTAATCCTATCTCATCAAAGTCTCCTATCCTGAGCCAAGTCCTCTGTTAATCCTACAACTTTCAAATCATCGCTAATCACCTCATCCAAACTCTTCTTTGGTCGACCTCTCCCTTTTTTACCTACGGGGGTGTTAATCCTCTCACAACTCCTCACTAGAGCATCCATACTCCTTCTCTTCACATGGCCAAATCATCTAAGTCTTGTTTCTCTCATCTTATCTCCGATGGGGGCCACTTTAACCAAGTCTCTTATCACGTCATTCCTAATCCTGTCCATTCTCATATAACCACACATACACCTAATTATCCTACCTCTATGCTAATGTGATTGTTATATTGGCAATTCTATTAATAATAAATTCTATTACATATTATTAGGGATGAATTTCCTAGACCAATTCACAACTTATGAAATAAAATGGCTCGAATCACCCTAATTAATAAGCAAAATATAATCATCCTTGATGGAATAAGAAAGAACTTCACATTCCTATCCTTAATATTGATGTAACAGTAAAACATTTAGATATTAAAACTAGGCCTCAATAGACATTGGATCAAAAGTAACCTTTTTTTAGGACTTTTTAATGTCAAAATGAGAAAAACTACCATCTGATCGAGTAATTAAAATTAAAGGTGTTCACCGTACAACTATTTATTTAGAACGTGTACAAATTAATGTGCTCATCATATTAGGAAATAAAATTCTTAATATTCCTTTAGTCTTACAATACAACCAAGGATATAATATTCTACTAGGAAATGATTTTCTAAACAATTTGCTAAATTTACACAAACTCCCTATACAGTTTATTTTACTACAAAATATGGTCATATACTTAAAATACCTACACTAAAACACCGTTATAGAGTACGTGTGAAGTGTGATGGACAAGGATATGAACAAATCGCACTCTCAACACAATTACAAAAACCAAGCTTCAAAATAAACATAATTAAGAAAGAAGATTTAATTAGTACATTAAAATAAATTTAATGTGAGAACCCTTTTCAGTTCTAGAAACCTGAACATTCTCGAGCAAAAATAGAATTAACACAAGAAGTCTATATTAAAGAAAAACCTATGCTTTACACACCAAAATATATAAAAGAATTTTCTGAACAAATAAAAAAACTATTAGAAAAAAGGACCAATATGAATCCCAAAAGGTAGTCATTCATCAGAGGCCTTTATGGTAATGAATGAAACAGAGAAACGAAGAAACAAAGCAAGATTGGTAATTAATTATAAAAAAAGCAACTAATTCACAAGGACTGGCAATTGCTTCTTACCTAATAAGGAAGACTTAAGTAATCTTATTAAAAACAAAAAAATATTTCTCAACATTTGACTATAAATTCGGATGTTGGCAAATAAAAATGGAAGAATATAGTATCGAATATATAGGATTTAGTGCAATCCAAGGTTTTTATGAATGGATTGTGATGCCACTTGGACTAAAAAAACGCTCCTATAATATTTTAAAGAACAATGGATAATTCTTCAGACACTTAAACTCATTTTTAGTTGTTTACATTGAAGATATTTTGATAAGTTCAAAAACTCTAGAAGAACATAGAGAACACCTATAAATATTTGCAGAAACTGCTATAAAAGAAGGAATATGTCTTAGTGAAAAGAAAGCTGTAATTGAACAAGAAAAAATTAAATTCTTAGGATCTGAATTAGAATCAAATGGTATAACTTTACAAACTCATATTTCAAGAAAAATAACGGAATATCCTGATAAATTAAGAACTAAGAAACAAATATGGTGATTTTTAGGATTAGTAAATTATGATACTTCTTGTATTCCTGATCTAGCAAAAAAAAAGGACTTACAAAGTTTATTAAGAAAAAATAATACCAAAGGATGGAGCGAATATCATACTCAAATTGTTTAAAACCTCAAAGAAAAATGTAAAAATTTACCTCATCTAAGACTACCAGAACTAGAAGATAATCTAATAATACAAATTGATGCATTTGACAAAGTTTGGTTAGTTGTATTTAGAGCCGATCTTAATGAAATATGTGGATATCAAAGTGGAACGTTTTCTCAAACAAAAGAAAACTATAATACTATAGAAAAAAAAATTAGCTATAATTAGGGGAATTAAAAACGAAGATTATTTCTTCTACCAAAACCTTTCAAAGTCCTAACAGATAACAAAGTTGTAACTATATTTGTTTAATAAATCTTAGACAATGGCCCTCATATGTGTAAACTCTATAGATGGCAAACCTTTTTGTCTCAGTTTAATGTTGTTTTATGAGTATGTTGTATGAAATAACAATTTTCTAGGAGGTTATCAGACGCAAGAAGTAGATTATCTTAACAATGACAACAGCATACAAGATCAAAGAATTTGAAGATATCATAATTGACTTCAACGAATATCTCGAGCATGTCTCAATAGGACTAGAAGGACTTGAAGCAAGAGTTAAAGCTATAGTTGACAATCCCAAAGTCAAGATAGACGATCTCTCCAAAGGAACAGACAACATTATCGAAAATATGAAGAAAGATTTAGAACAAGGAAGAATAGTGTTAACAGAGATGCTAAACTCAATTAGCTCTCTAAAATCACCTTCTTCAACTGTATCAACTACATCAACTATTAGCTCAACGAAGCCACAATCTTTGCAAACTACAAACTCTAAAGAGTCAAGTTCAAGCACTCCATTTCTTGGGAAAGAGAAAGAGATGCAAGAACTAAAGGCCAAACTACTGAACTATAACTAAATCTAGTCAAGCTAAAAAGTTTGTTTCTTTTGATATATGCGACCCCTTTATTTGATAATATCGAAGAACAACTAAATTAGCTTATTAGAAATTACAAGAAACTACTATAAACTTTCTACAATGAAGGAAAGTCCTTGTTTGCAAGGCTTACTACCTGCTCAAGATCAAATCCAGATACAAACTATTAGCGTTATCAGTTTGGATATCTTGATTCACTGTACCCATACCCAAAATTAATTGAAATGTCCAAATTCCCATTGAAAATAATTCAAACTCTCAAAACTCTCAATCAATGACCCATGTTTATAAAATTTCATACTATCTCACCAGAAAGAGATGAAGAAACTAGCATCGTATACTCTGAAATTTGCTAAATACAAATTGGCTACATTTATGAACAATTTGACCTTAACATTGAAACTACCAAGAAATTTGAACCCTTTAAGTTCAATCAATCATGGGTGATAGAGCATATCATTTTAGGGTCATTTGGATACATTTTTAGAGGATTCATAATTTTTACGCTTAGTTTTTACCCTGAAAATTCCATTTTACGCTTGGGTATAGTGGTTTGATGACTTTTTGCAGGTTTTGAAACCTTTTTGATCAAGAATTGACGCCTAAAAATCATCCTTATGACTCACCATGAACACCCCCAGTCACCGTGCCTGTGGAAGAAAGAGAAGAATAAGAGAACACAGAGGTAGTGGCCACCATGGAAAGATCATGGTAGTGCCCACGGTTCGTCGTGGCCCCCTTTCCCCCAAATCGTTATGTTTTCTCGTGACTTTTCAACTTCCTGAAAGTGTTTATGTTCTGGCTGCAGCATATTCGCTGTAAAAGGGCTGTTTTCAGCCTCTTATCATCCCATTCTATTCAATTCTACCATCTAGTTAGGAATAGACTCTATTTTTAGAGTGAGGGAGAGCAAGTAGAAGAGGTAGATTTGTAAGGAAGCGGGATTGTGTTTGTAAATCGACGGATTCAAGCACATATTCAGGCTGAGCAATTCTTTCCTTTCTCTTCTCTTTTCTCCATTAGATTTATTGCTTTCTAGATTGATAGATTAGATTATGTAATTCATGTTAATTTGTAATTTTAATTCTTGGGATTGATGTTGAACTTATGTTTGCCTATGTTCTTAAATTGATTGTTTGGTGCGATTTTGAATTGTTGGAGTTCATTTCATCAAGTTTGGAGTTTGAATTGCTTGTAAGAAGTTTGATTGCCTTCTTGCTTGTATTATATATTGGGTAAAGTACTGAAAGGTGAAATCTGATGTCAGAATCACCAGATTCGACTTGATGGTGTGATCTCTTGAGAAAGAATTACCAATCAAGAGACATGAAATGATTATCATGTGCCTAATGAATCTAGATTAATTGAGAATCCATGAGAATTGATGATTAATTTGATTTGGGTATTTTTCGTATTTTTCTCTACCTTGAAGGAGGGTTGTGATATTTCGATTATTGGTCTTAAATTTTCTAGTTAAAGAGAAAGTGTTTTATTAATTCTTGAACCCAATAATTCATTGGTTGACTTAATTCCTTGAATATTTATCTAATAGACTAGATAATAGATTCATTTAATTTGAATCTCAAATTTCACTTGGCCTATTTTGACGGAATATAACCCAATAGCTTGACCAAGTCTTTGTGGGATCGACCTTGATTCGCTACAGCGCCACTGTGCACAAATTTTTAGCGCCGTTGGTGGGGACTACTGTTGCATATTGGATTTTTCACGATACGTTTGACTAAACATTTTGTTTTTCTTTAAAAAAACCCCAAAAAACTAAAAAAATTTTGAAAATTTTAAAAAAAATTTGAAAAAAGAAACAATGGGAATTTTTTCATTTTCCCCAATTCCAGCATGAATTGTTTTGGAGGTATTTTAAGCTTTTCCATGCTTTTCTTACTTAATTTGGTTATTGTATAGGTAAATGAAAAATTTTAGACACTGTTGATGAGGGAGTAAATAGTAAAATCTGAGCTCTTTTAGAGTATTGGGATTTTCATGATAAAAATGTTAATGAAGCATGGTATTTGCTTGAGTGGATTGGTTGGGATTCATTTGAGTTTGAGAAGGCTAGTTATATTTCTAGATATTCATGTTTTGATCCTTGTACGTTCTATTCTAAATTTTATTATGCTCCTTTTTGGTGTGGTTTGTGTAATTCTTCTAGCCATAATATAAATTTATGTCCTTATTATGCATCCTATGCTCCTTTTTGTTTGCATTATAGCGTTACATTTAGTTGATTTTTAGGTTTGTATATAGGATCGCATGTAGTGATGGTATGGATTGGTTTGAGATAACCTCCAATGATGATTCTTTAGGCACAATAGCTGTCAAGAGTTTAAGTATTTTTTGATGTGTAATCCTTATTAGTGCTAAAATTTTTGAAGGTTTTGTAAATATTTCTTGTTTTGAACCTTGTCTTGATTGAGAACTATTTTATCCCTTGGAATATTTAGCACTAATGTTTATATATGATAGTTATTTAATGAGCCTAATGAGACTTTGGTAGATGTCTTGTGAGACGTTGAGCCTTATTTGGACTAATTCATTATACTTAATCTCATGTTTCTTTTTTGTATGTGACTCTTTCATGTTGCATCACTAGAACTTGCTTTGGCTCTTGTTCAAGATCACATTTAGCATACATGTTTAGGCGATATGATTGAGTCATTCTTTAAATTTATAAGTTATATTGACCAAATAGCTACCCTTTTTATGATTTATACCTTGCTACCCCCATTGAGCCTTCACCTTTCTTTTCCTTGATACAAACCTATAATATTGAACCTTGGCTAATTGCATGTTTTACCCTTTTCAGCCAAGACTATAGAGTTTCATTAGTGATTGGGAGTAGTTGGTAGATCCTAGTGATGTTGTTGTTGTGTGTGGTTTATTTGTATGCAATGAAGGATTTATGCGATATTTTCCTAAGTGTTATTTGGGTTGAATTTTATGAGTTGCTAGAAACAGTGTTGAAAAGTGTACAATTTCTCTTGCCATAATCCATCCCTAATCTAAAAAATAAAAAAGAGGGAAAAAAAGAAAAAAAAAGAAGGAAAAAAAATCCAAAAGAAGAAAATTGTTGAAAGAGAAAAAAAAAGGAGAAGCAAAAAAAATGCAAGGATTTGGTATAAATTTTATATTTCAACACTTTTTCGCATACTTGAACAACTCGAGGTTATTTTGTGCATTTGAGACATATTTGTGTTTGGTGTGGGGAGCATTTTTTGTGAAAAGTTGGATGAAGATGATTCATACTCATAGTCTTTGGCTTTGAGCTCCACAAATCCTAATAAATTTGTTCCCTTCTTACCTTACCCATAGCCCCATTACAACCCTACCAAAGTCCTCATGATTGTCTAGTAAGCATTGCAT
>NCQV01136184.1:0-14991 GCA_002740545.1 Lophocereus schottii | reverse complement strand
CTCCATTAGTTTAGGTTTAGGTTTTGTGTTTTGTTGATGATTTGTTGGTAGATTATGTTGGCTTAGATTGTGATTAGGCTCTTGATGGTTAATTAATCTTGTACTAGGCCTAACCATACCCAATCTATGCGTAGAACTTAGAGTTTTCCTTCACGCCCGCCAGGTGTTGGATGAAATGCTTGAGAGAGCTTTCATCCATATTTTTTGGGCAATTGATTTATGCTGAGAGGTGAGATCAATTTGCTAGTGTGGGAAAGGGAATAGCCGAGTTCGGGACACGAAAGTTGTATCCGAATCGAGCTAGGTCTGGGGTTGCTAGTTTTGTGGTCTAATTAGGCTAATACCATAAAAATAGGTGGTTAGGCTAATTAGACTAGCTCATGACCCTTGAGAGAGGGCTTGGATGGTCTTTGATGGTACAACCGATCATCTCTAGTTCATGATGTAGTTTGGGTAGGTTATGACTCGTCTCGATTAATTGGTTCATTCATTGGTCAAATCACAACTTCAAGTCGCTTTTTCTATATTTGTTAGTGTAGTTTAGATTACCCTTTGTTTTCCTTTGATTTCGCCTAACTCGAGACACTTTAGTTAGCCTTGGTAGTTGGAAATACAATTCCCTGCGGACGACACCCCAAGTACTCAAGGATACATCTTGCACTTGGGGTTTATAAATATTAAAACTTTTTCTTGCAACATAGTCTCACAAATAGGTACAGGTAGGATTATTATAAGAAAAATAAAGCAAAAAGAGGAATAATGAAGACTACAATATCGATACTAATCATCTTGGTCATGATCTGATCTAGTAATAACACCACCCTCAAGGTTTCTGATGGTGGTTGGGTAGACATCACCATTTCAACAACAATTCTCATATGATCTTCCAACTTTTTAATCTCCCTTTTGTGGGCATCCTCCAAGTCATCTGTATGTTTATGTTGCGAAGCATTCTCTTTCTCCTTAGCACGAAGAGCTCAGCTCTACTTGGGAGTGGTCCTCTCACGTCCTTGGGTGTCATGCCGTATCGAAAGCGTGCAACATGATTGTGGTCTTGTGGCCTAAAACTGTCCTCTACCAAATCAAATGCAGATAATGCGGGTTGTTTTTTGATTTGATATGATTTCTTCCTATAAATGCATAAAAAGGATAGCTTAAAGAAGCATCATTCACTAAAGGATAGTTTGAATCTGCTAGTGCAGAAACAAGCACGGACCAATTTCAAATCAAGCACAAAGTGATAAATAAAAGCTAAAATGTCTCCATGGCAAAACTAAAAAATCATCACCAAGAAACCCTACCACTAAAAATTCTAGAATCAACCATATAAGAATTTAACACCGAACTAAGACAGTGGCTTAACCTTCCAAGGGAGCAACCCTTTTCTACCATCAGATAACGTACTTTGCTTGGGATATTATGGAATGGTGAGTAAATTAAAAGAATCTGAATATGTTTAACATAAGCGATATGGGGGATACAAAGGACTTTTAAGGATATATAATCTTCTTTGAAGTGGACTGGAATGCAAACTTGCCTAATCCATGAAACTCCATCATTTAGTTATGCTTCACATGTAACTTTCAGGTTTCCTCCATAAGTATGAGAAATTTCCTTAGAAGAGGACTCAAAAAGTTGTATATGATTCTCTAAAACAAGAATGCAACTTAAAATTTAAAAAAGAAGAATAAGAAAAAAATAGCACAAGTGTCAAATGAAATATTAACCAACATACTAGAAAATCGTCATTGAAGAAATGTTCATCTAGTAACCATTTCCAGTCCTCAAGCAAGACAATCCTAGGCACTTTTTACAATGCATGTTTTTTAGATTTTTGGAGGCTTTATATAACCTTGTATCAAGCTTCCTCTCTATTTATGCCGTAAATTCTTCATATGATCCAAAGTAGCATTACGATCAATCTCATAATCTTTACCCTTGAATTTGTCCTTCATTAGTAAAATGAGATGTCATTGTTATAGTAATTAACAAATTCAATATACTTAATTGAAAAAATGTAGCAACATTAATATTAACAACGGGAGCAAATGGTTATGTGATTACCAAAACAGCATCCCACATATGTTCTTTTGCATTCTCATCAATCTCACTCTAAGAATGTACATGCATAGGACATACATGGTGATCTCGAACCAATTTACCCATATCCCTTTTTATTATCTTATGGTTGGCACCAATTGGACCACTATGAAAGTAATGATTTCAATCTTCTCCCTTTCTTCAAATTTGATAATTGCTTACACTTGTTTGGACCACGCAGTCTCTAATTCGGTCATCTTTTTCTTTTTAGGTTGTTCGTACCGTAACAACTTGTGAAACATATAATTTTTAACTAGCATCATAATCAAAAATACTGCATGAAGCGTAGAAGAAAAATGGTGTTGTTTAAAGGGAGAAGGTACTTAATTAGTTCTAGTAATCTACACTCTACTAAAGCTCATGAAGCATAACCATCTTCTATTCAACCCGCATACCCTCATAGCTCATCATAATCCAATGATCTATCCCCTCTAATGCCCAATAGATCACTAACCGAAACCCTAATCTCCAAAATCTTCAAATTAACGACTGAAATAGCAAAATGGTAAAGCATAAAAATAGAGAACAACAAAAAAGTAAATGACCACAGCTGAGGAAGATCCAGAGCTGAGATAATGAAAGGACCAGTGCAGGCACTAAAGGCAATTTGACAGAAAGTAGACCCATCATTGTAAAAGGAAGTGTGAGCGGTACATAAAAAAAAGAGGTATTAGAGAAAGGAGAGGGAGAGACAGAGGGGGCAGATGGCAGAGGGAACTAATCATAGAGTTACTGTTTTACCTGAATCATCAACAGATTCCATACCATTGGCACCTTCGATGTTGTCTCCAACTTCTTGAACATTATCTTTGTTATCAAAATCCTCATGATCTCCAATATTAGCATTTGTGTGCTCTATGTCTTAACCAATTTCATTAGTACATTGGTTTGAGGTTCGGTCAACAATCTTGTTCTTAATACTTGCTATTTGGTCAGATTGTGTACTACTATGAGTGATCTTTCCAGATAAGGGAACTTCCTTTTCTTTCGGTTGTTTCATGCTTTTCTTGATTAAACTGCTTGGAGGTAAATAAGCACGACCTTTGTTGGAAGTAGCCATGCAAACATGCATCAACGAGTAATATAAGTCAATATCATACACAGTATGAATAGGTTTTGTCAAAAACACTCTGACGCAAATAATAGAGAACAACAAATTCCTTTTGAGAAATAAAGTACATAGATTGAACCATCAAAGGTAAAAGGTTTACAACAAAATTAAGTACCCCATCAAATCTACAATCTTAAAAAAAGATTAACTGTAATCTCATGTTTTTGTTGCTCTCGTTTAGTTTCTTTAATAACTTAGACACATTAACAATAATTGTCTGGTTATCATTCTTTACAAATTCACTTGATCATTGAACTCATTGGAATAGTATTCAAGAAACTGAGGAGCGAATGACTTCATCTCTTGATATGTTTTATGAACTGTAAAACGGGAGATCTTGTGACATGGACCAACCCTTGTAATCTAAGTCGTTTTAAACCTCTTTCGCTACGAGTTGTGTCTTTTAAATTTTTTTAAAAAAAAATATTTATTTTTCATCCGGGATATTTTCGTTTTCCTCGATTTAAATACTTGCGTGTTATGCTTCATAACTCAATAATTTACCCCTTCCATTTATTTCCCCTCCTACCTATTTTATTTTGAAATTTAATTTTTTCCTTTCAAACTCACCCAAATCAAACGCTAGAATGTGTTTTATTTTCTTTCCTTTTTCCTCTGTTTTCTTTCCTTCCCTTTTCTTTTTCCTCTTTCTTTTGTTTTTCTTTTCTTTTCCCTCACTGCCCAGCCTAAACCCTAATCCCCCCTTGCCAACTGGCCCCCTAAACACTAAACCCCCTCTCTTAAGTCATCTGTTTCTCTCTCTTCCTCTCGTGTTATCTCTCTCTCTCGTTCTCTCTCTTCCTCTCGTGTTATCTCTCTCTCCTCCCCTCACAGCCCTGACTTCGCCGGCCAACACAAGCACCACTGTCAGCCACCACACGCACCACCGCCGGCTGCCCCACACTCCCTCTTCCTTGGTGGTAAGTGGGGTGCATCCCCATGTAGCCTATGCAAAAACATCCCAAAATCTATGTAGTTTTTTTTTAAAATTTCATGGTTTATGCGAATTTTGAGTAGGAAACATTAAATTTCATTCTTCTTATGTTTGTTTTTAGATTTAAAGCCCAAAGAGTTCGACACTCAAATCACTTCTCTCCCGAACTTAGATCAAGGTAAGTGTGCAACATTTTCTTCTTTTCATGGTATCAAATTGTAGGTTTTTCTTGACTTAGGTAACTTGGGTTAGGGCGAAGGGTCATTAGATTTTTATGTTGGTCACAAGAATTAAAAACGTGGTTATTGGAGTGAAAAGATCGAATCTTAGGTTGAAGTTTGATAAGAACATGCCACTGTTAAGGACAAAAAAAACATATGTGACTTAAAAATTTTTTTTCGTTGATCTACAAGCCTAAAAATCTCGAAAATTGGAAGGTAGGTGTGCCAAGACATCGTCTGCACTACGCCTTTTGAATCAAGAGATTTTGACTTGTGTGGAGGGACTTATGGTTTACCAGAGACTATCAAAACCTGAACAGTCAGGGATAGTTGGTATGTTTTAAGATTCTTAACCTAGCCACAGTGGAAATTAGCTAGATCACCAAGCACGAAAGTTGTAGTAAAGAAGCACATCTTTCTGGATTAGGAAAGAAATCAAATTTTGGAGGTCAGATGTTAAAGTTATTGGGTTAGAAAGTCGAGTTAGGAATTAGGGCAGAACCTACCGGACTGGAAATAAGGCTGCACTTACTTTAATTTTAGAAATTTCCTAGGGTAGGTCTGTTTGCTTAAAATTGTGAAACTTTAAAGGTGCATGTGTACGGATGTACCGCCTAACCTCGTTATTGAATTAAGTGATTTGCATTAGCGTGGCCCAAGTTGTGGTTAATTTACGATGGATTGTGCAGACCAAGACAGTCAGTAACACTGCTAAAAGAACTAAGGAAACGACCTAGCTTGGGCTAGAACCGGGCAAAACTCTGAATATGGAAAGTATAGAGGACAAGCCAAACTTTGTGTATTGGGCTAGAAATCGGAATTTGGACATTAGGGGCAGAAGTTATGGGTTCTGGAAGGGGGCCCAGATTCTGGTCAAATCTGGTTCCTAGTTGGGCTTCAGATTGGGGGCCCTAAAAGTAAGAGAAAAATTCTAGAAAAATTTTAGAAGTAAGGCCTGGATTAGGGGGTGTAGTTATTTAAGTTTAAACTGAGTGTGGGCTATATGTTGGCCCAGGTACAGAGCAGTAAGTTCGAGATAGTAATGGCGCCCATAACTTACACGGTATCTAGGTAACAATCATACCTTAACCCTTCCCTAAGTTGTTTGAAATCGTACATGTTTGAACATGGTAAGAATTGCCCTATTTACTGTTTGAATGAAATTACAGTATAAGTTTATTGAATGTGGCTGCATAGCAATGTCTGAATGAGTCATCTGTTAAGAAATTGCCACTTGGTAATGTCGTGTTGGGAATTCAATATTATATGATGTGTTGATGTCCTTGGGGATATGAGTTGAGACTGAATGAACCTTCATACTAAATCGATCTGTAATAAAGAGAAAGGTAATAGTATTTGTAAAGGCTGAGTTAGGTGAGATTTAATCTGACTGTGTTGATTGAAGGCCATTAGCCTTCCCCGGGAAACTAGTGCATGTATGTGAGCGGCCACGTGCCCTGCTGGGATGTAGGCCAGGTTAGCGGTAACCATGCATGATTAGTGGTCAGGAAAGGGTTAAGCGGTAACCGTCATAGTAAGTGGTGGACCAAGAATCGAGTTAAGCGGCTGCGTTAAATCCAAGCATTGGCCATGAGGCCCAGTGGGGTCACTCACCTTAAATCTGATTATTATGATCTGGGTTATTGATTATAAATGTTCATCACTGAAATCTGGTAACCATGGGAGCTTACATTAATGAGAGGTGTGTCCTGGGAGTCTTGCTATTTTCCCCTAGCCATTAAAATGTTTTCAAAATGGATATGTGTGCGTAGTTGACTGTTAGGGGTGATTGTTTACTGAGATTATCACACTTTTATAAAATATTTTATTTTCAGGTGATTTAATAGTGCATGAGACTGGGGAACCAAAAATAGAGCGAGGTCCTGACACCTAAGTAGAAGAAGATGCAAGTTTAATAGTTTTCTTAGAACAAAGACACTGTTAAGAGCTGTTTAAAATTTATTGTGATATCAAAGTTGAACCCTTGTTAAAGTTGAAGTGTTATTCAGGAGTATTCTATTAATTGTTCTTGATATCCATCCTGATATTTTTGCAAAAAAAAAATACGGCGGTGACACCCCAATTCAAGTTTCCCTGCCACGTAGGATAAGGATTAGTAATAAAGAATTGAAATTAGAAACCTAGGGTGTTACATGAACATCCACTGTATTTGGTTGCACGTCATTCGTGTTGTTGGCATCTTCAGCATCAGTTGGTAAGGGTATATCATAGGCATCTCAAGGTTGCACCTTTATAGCAACAAACATACCTTTGTTTGCGAGGTCATTTCAATAGAATACTTGCGATGCTTAACTTGTGAGAATAAAGGGATCTTCAGTCTTCAAAACCCTGTGGTTATTAACACTCACAACACCAAATTTATCCGCTTTTATCCCTCGAACAATATCATGTACATCCCACCAGTTACACCAGAATAATGCAACGTAGTTGCTTCCAAGATATTCTAATATGATAATCTCAGTTAAAACCCATAATAATCTATATATATTCGATCCTTCCCCAATGTTACCAACCATGAATGCACCACTATTTTGAGTGCGAATATTTTTCTCTCGATCTTGGGTGTGAAACCTATACCCATTTATAATGTAGCCACTAAAGGATGCCACATATTCACCAGGGCCAAAGTGATAATGACAACAACTCCTCTCTTATTGTGTAACTTCTTTCTTTGTACAGATGTATAATCTGCAAGTAAATTTTTTTTTAAAAAAAATCACTCTTACTATAACAGATTTTAGCATGTTTAAAGATAAGAACATAATAGAAGATCATGCTTACTTATCTTTAAACCGTTAGAGGAAATGCTTACTGTGCTCCTCAATGGTCATTTGTAATCTATTTTCAGCTAGCATCCTATATGCTCTCTAGCATATATCAAAAGCTAGTCTATTTATGAGATGTTCATGAGAAACACATTAAAATAGAGCTAAAACAACTTCATATGGTTTAATGCATAGCTGAAATGCTGCAACTTTCACACAATTTTTCAAAATATGTAAATGTGCTTTCTCCCTCCTACGAGCATCGAGATTGCACATTGATATGCTCCTAAAGGCCTTCTGCCATGAGAAAAAATAGATAACTTCTTCTCTTTAGCACCCCCATCATAATTCGTCTAACCCAATTAAATGTTTTCTTAACTGAATGTAGGAATCTTAAACAAAGTGTCATACACTCTTCAGTAATGTATCCTTCTGCTATTTAACTTTTAGGTTGAGCCTTGTTTCGAGTATAATAGTTATATGTATATAGCTTAGTTTCTCCAGAATACATCCATCAAAATTGAGAAGGTCCAGCAATCAATGCCTCATCAGCTAAGTGAATTGGTAAATGCAACATCACTTCAAAGCACGATGGAGGATGGTACATTTCCAACTTAGAAAGAGTCAAATGAATTTGCTTCTTAATTTGCTTGACGTCTCCTACTTTCAATGATTTCATGCACAACACTTCAAAAAACATATTTAACTCAATAAATGGTTTAATAACATCTTTCACTAAGAGCCCACGAATTACAATTGGGAGTAAGTGTTGTAAAATGATGTGACAGTCATGACTCTTACGACCAAAAATTTTACATTCCTTTAAATTCACACAATGAGAAATGTTAGAAGAGAACCCATCAGGAACCTGTAGCTCTTTTAAAAATCTATTGAAGGCTTCTTTTTGCTCTTGAGAAAATGAATAAGAAGCTGGTAGAAGCTCAAGCTTGTTGCCATTTTGGACAGGATGCAGCCTTGGCCTAATTTGCATGGCTTACAAATCTAATTGAGACCGAACTGTGTCCTTTGTCCTTCGGTTCATGTTCATTACAGACCCCAACATAATATCTCACACATTTTTCTTAATATCCATGATGTCTGGATTATGACGTAACAATGAAGACTTACAATAAGGCAACTAAAAAAAAGATACTCTTTTTATTCCAATTATCCCCCCTAAGCTCATGAGATATCTTCTGTTTCTTATGGGAGGCCTTAGTCAAAGGAACATTTTTAAGATCTTGGACTTGAAGGAGGACACCATTCCCCACTAATGGCTTTTGTAGAGGATCTTTTTGGTCTTTCCAAATATATCTTTCTTTCTTCCCCATGGATGATTGATTGGAAGAAAACGATGGCGATGCATATAAATCTGCTTACAACAATTCCGTGACCTAAATGAATGTGTCTCTTTATGACAAGATAAACAAGCTAACTTTCCCTTTGTACTCCAACTAATAACACTCCATATGCAGGGAACTCATTAATAGTCCAAATTAAAGCAACATGAAGATTGAAATTTTGGCGCTTCAATACATCATAAGTCTCCACACCAACTTTCCAAAGTTCTTTCAACTCTTCTACCAAGGGTTGGAGATAAACATTAATAGCATTACGGAGGCTATCTGGTCCAGGAATTAACATAAAAGTATGAAGTTAGATTATGTGGAATTAGCGTCACTGGCCAAATGCTACGCGGAGAAGATGCATTATTAAAAGGTTGAAAACCATCACTTATAAGGCCTAGCCAAGCATTGCGAGGATCTGAAGTGAAGTATTCATGGAATTCATCAAAATGCTTCCATGCTGCTGAGTCTGTGGAATCTCTCTTGACTCCATCTTTCACCCTTTTATCACGATGCCCAGTTACCTTCGAAGTTGTCTTTGAGGACATAAATAGACATTGAAGCCTTGGCTTTAGAGGAAAATACTTAAGTACTTTCAATGGAACTCTCTTTTTATTTGCTTTTGTGATGATTTCTCCAGTCTTTTTATCAACCTTCCATCTTAGTGCTGTAAATACAAATTTTAAGTCCAAAATTAAATTAGACAGGAATTGGGATACAAGATTGAATCTTTATATTGATTTGAATCTGCAGGTACAATATCTATTAAATGCAATGTGTATAATCCTCTCATTCGATCTCCTTGTTAAATTTGAATGAACTTTAGCTTGAGAGAGGATCTTGAAGGCTTGATCTCAATCAAAGCAAGTTTTTGATCTTCAAGGGATGATGGCATACGCTCGTCACACTCGATGTGCTTGTTGTGTTCCTTGAAAGAGAGAGTATTTGACTGTTGGATGGATTCTTCAAAGTTTTCCACTCTTTTCAAGCTCTTAGTCAAGCAGGGTAGGGGCCTATTTATAGGAAAGTTTCCCCCTCCCCCTGAAAGTCAAGATGGGATTTGACTAGGGTTTTGGGCCTTCAATTACGCCCCATCATGGATTGCTTTGACTTAAGAGTTATTTACTTTGACTTTGACTTTGACTTTAACTTGGGAGTCTCCTCTTTGACTTTGACTTGGGAGTCTTCCAGGCTTGGGATGAGTATCGACTTGGAAGTCGCCTTGAGCTTCGACTGGATGTTAACTTGAGAGGCATTTGATTTTTAACTTGGGAGTCGATTTAGGTCTTGACTTTTGACTTGGTAGTCATCTTAGGCTTTTGACCTTTGACTTTGAATTTGATATGGCTTCAACCACCTCTTGAATTGGAAGTCGCTTGGGCTTTAGGTCATGGTTTGCCTCGGTAGTCGACTTAAGCCTCGATTTAGACTTTGACTTGAGTTTTGACTGAGCCTTGACTTGGAAGTCATTTGGGCTTCGTCTTGGGTTTAACTTGAGAGTCTTTTGAGCTTGATTAAATTAATTAAAAGGATGGCCTAGTTGATTAATTTAATTTTATTTTTGGTAGGGCATGTAAATATTTTAGTACCTACAAATTGCTCCCTCGAGACAGGGTCACGTACGAGACTTGTCATTTGAACGTGGCCGATGTCTCGATTTTGTTTTGTCTTAGGGAAGTGTGATCGACTTTGCTTATAATGTGAACTTAACTACCGATGAGATTTTAGTCAAGTGGTTAAGATTGAGGTCCTGAGTACATTAGGTCTCAGGTTCGATTCCCCCCATCGTATTATACTGCCTTTGTGGCTCATTTGGACCAAAAAAATGTGCATTTGACTTGTCGTTTTGTCCAATTTGACAACACTATTGAAAATTGTATTGTCGTTATTGTGTGGTCCTGAATTTAAACACTGTATGTCACCTTAGGTTAACTTCAATTTACTAAGCACCAATATCAGCTTATGCCTATTTGGTCGGTCCTACATGCAAGGGCCATTNNNNTTAGGTGGCCTATTTTGCTTCTGCTTTATTTGGGTGGGTCGGCCTAGTTTTAACTTCCCTTCTTCTTCTTTTTTTCTCCCTCCTTTCTTCATGGGTTGGGCTGTTTTCTTTTCATAGAGATGGTCTTCTATTCCCTTTTTTATGTTTCCAAATGTGGGCCTGAACCCGTCTTCTTGCCTTTTCTTCTTAGCCCAGCCTGGCTTAAGCTTCTTTTCTTTGTTGCTCGCGTGGGACGAGCCCAATGTTTTTGGTCCGTTTCTGCCCAGAGGGAAGCCCGACTTGCTTCACTTAAGTGCACGTGAGGAGCATGTGAGGCCCCCTTCTCTCCTTCTTCTTTTACACACGAGCCTAGCCCATTTCTTTCTCTTTTCGAGCAGGCCTGGCCATCCTTCTTTTGTACTTTCTTTTCCTTCTTCTTGGGCTAGGCCAGTCTTGAGCCCATTTTGCTGCACCCCATTTCCTTTTCTGTTTCCCCAGCCCAGAGCCCAGTTCCCTTCATTATTTTACACTCACAGGTCACGTGACCTGGTACTGTTCCCCTTTCTTCTTCGTCTTTCCAGTCGCACAAAAACTCGAGCCCCCCATTTTTGCTGCTGCTGCTGCTAGTCTTCGCCTGCTTTTTTCCCCCTTAAATTTGTTTTAAAGATCCATGCTTTGATGTTTGGCCTTGATTCTTTGGATGCCCAATTTCTCAACATTGAGGCTTCAATGTCAGCTTTGAGTAGTTGATTAAAAAGGTATCATCTTTAAGGTTCTCTTTTTGGTTACACCCAATATCAAAGATGTTGCCTTTATTTATGGAGCTTGCTTCTTTCTCCTCTCTATTTCAATAGCTCAAACCACCTGTTTGATTCTTGTGCAAGATGATAATTCATTCATCACTAGATCAACTCGTGGCCTTCTCTATGCTTGCTTTTGAAGGTAAAAGTCTCCTCCTTTCTTGTTTATATATATTGGGTAGATAAAACGTGTGTATATCCAGAGCAGATTCTAGAACTTAGGCTTTTTGTTTTTTAAGGGATTGAAGGAAAATGAGCATGGTGTTTAGAGAGGATTGAAAGCCTACAACTTTATAATGCCAATATGCATGATATTCTTTACGCATGTAATTATAATTCTTCATTTGAGCACTTCATTATTTTGAGTACACTGATAACCACAAAGATGCCCCTTTTTTTCTTTGTCTAAAATGGAACAACTAATGCCAAACTTCACCAAGGTGTTGCCTTACTACTTTGGTTGCACGTTGGTGGTTTCATTACTGTTTAGTGCCTTCTTATTGTGGCCTCCCATTTGCTTTGCAAGTTGAAGTGAAGACCTTTGCTATTAGATTTACTCACACAAGGACATAAGAGGGGGGTGAATTGTGTCTACTAGTTTTTTCGATTTTCTAAAAACACTCGTCAGAACTCTTTGAAATGCGTGGTTGTAGTAAGGCAGAAGCAAGTATAATTGTGGAAACAGTAAAGAAGACACAATATTTTTATGTAAAAAATCACCTCTGGCCCAACTGAGGTGTAAAAACCACGACCTACCACTATAGGATTTCAGCAACACTTTCACTAAACAGCCCGAATTCGTTGCATACGTAACACAAGTAACTAGTCTACCCCGAGACCCTAGTTACACAGACACCACATCCAACGTTTCTTAAGAGACCACGTCTAATGACTTAGACAACATGGACAACACGTCCAACGTCTCCTAAGACTTAGACAATTTCTTGATTCAATGATGAAAAACAAAACAGCAAGATACCTTATTTGAATGCTTCTAGGCAAGCTGAATGTAAGGTACCATACAATCCCTATTATGCCAATATAGATGAGTCAATTTAGCACACTTCTTGAAGGTTTTTCAATCAGAAAATTTTCTCACAGAAAACTTGATTTTTCTCCTTGAAAAACCATGAATGTAAACATTGAGAGGCAAGAGATTATATACCCACGAAATACTTATGCCGCAAGTATATAGGAGGTTTTGGACTTTAGCAATAACTCTAAAAAATAATCAGTATTCTAAATGGAATTGAATTTCTCAACATTATCTTTTTTGGAAATCATATCTTAAAAGCTAAGATAAAATCTTTTGATAGTATCTTTTTAGGAAAACAAAATAGTTTAATATTAAATAGAAAAAGCGAGGGGCCGGATAGGAAATAGGAATTATTAATTTGCCGAAAAAGAGTATTGTTAATGGATGAGAAGGAGGATTGCCTTAATTAATAAATAGAATCAAAACAAAAAAGAGGGGCAAAGACCACATCGAGAACTCCTGCTTTTCCCCTTGGGATGGGCGTGGTTGACGATTCCCCGAAGGACTCTTTATAAGACAAATATTATCAGAAAATCAATCCCAAATATGTTAGGAATTTTGACAGTAGAAAAACACTTGAAAATCTTTGGGACGCGAGTTTTATACGTTGTCCTCATAACACTACAGACCTGATTGCTCAAACTGTTCTGAGCAGTGTTCTGAGCTAGTGCAAGAAATTCCTTCAAGGAGAGTATTAAGTCAAGATCTTCTAATTGAAATATTAACAAGAATCTAAAAGATAAAACTAATACTAAGCCTAAGACTCTTGTTATCAGCTGAACTCCTTGCACATGATTTTGGTGTTCCATGCTCCGCTCCATGCTCTGTGCTCAGAACTATTTTGAGGCAATGTTCTCAGATTCTTCCGCATGTCATCAACTTTGATACTCTATGCTCATTCAAATTGTTCTCCAAGGTGTTTGCAACTTATCTTAACACACAATTCTAGCACACTACTCAAGCATAGCATGATAGCATATAGACTAGTACATTTGGGTTGTTATCATTAGAACCTTTCACATGATTATTTCAACAAATTTCCCTTTTTTAATGATGACAAACCAAGTGACCATCAAAGTGCGACAAAGTAAAGGGCACAAACATTGGTGCCAAAATAGTAATTTAAGGAGTCCAATGCACACACGAGAGAAAGCAAGAGTAAGAATTAGCTTAAAATAGGCAGACCAATCAAAGCATGGTCATACTTATCTTCCCCCTTTTGACATCATCGAAAAGGTTGAGGGAACCATCTGCATAAATTCAATAGGGATACACCCACCACCACGGGTAATGAAGGAAAATAACAACGATACAAGTCATGTATATAGTACACAATGATATTTGCCATCCCAGTCACGCACAAACACACGACAACATTAGGCGACAAAGGCATAGCATAAACCAAACCTAGCTAAAATTAGACATAACCATTGGTAATCACAAGCATAATCAAGTTTATCCGAACAAAGAAGAAAACGGTGTTGTTGAAAACAAGACAAGCATCAGGGCTGAGACCAGGGTGAATTAGGTAGAAGGAGACGGAGGAGCAATTTTGGTCATGAGGGCAGAAAGAGCACATAGAATATCCTCATGGCGTTGTGCATTCAAGGCCTTTTCTTCACTGAATGCGTGCCTCACTTCAGCAATCTCCTCCTTCAGATAGAGCTGATCCTGTACTAGTGCCTCAACTATGGATGTGCTGGAAGAGGCAGCCTCACTAGAAACAGGACTGGGACCAGGGCCAAATGGTGTTTTGGGGCCTTCTTCTGACACTGTACCATCACTCTTCTTTACAGTGAACCCACACCCAACCAAAGTGTTGCTCCCTATCTTGTCTGTGACCTGGAATCCCACTCTCTTTTGTAAAGGAATCCCAAGTATCTCAAAAACTGAAGTCAGAAGGAAGCCATAGCCTATATCATGACTCTTAGAGGTGCTTGCAATACGTGCAATATGACTAATCATGACGGCGGGTGGATTATTTTGCTCCCCCCCGATCTAGTAGGTCTGTATACCATATATCCATGGGGTCCCCAAGATTACGTCCTAACCCCGAGCAATGACATTCCTAATCACAAGTTAGAATAATAGCCTATGCAAAGGCATCATTTCCCCCTTTCGCACAGACCGGGGAGTAGTCAAATCAGGTCATTGGGCTAGCTTTCGGGTCAATTCCAACAATCGTCCATCACCTAGTACGCTGCTATCCTTAGGCACATACACATCAAACCCTTTGGAGGGCACCCAAGCTAATCTCCTAAGTTATCAACATCAAAGTGTAGCTCACGGCCATTAACTGAGCTTGTCACTATCCCACTGCTGACAACACGATCGGGATAGAATTCAGCCGTTTTAGGTACAGAACATCCCCGTTTAGTGTTTGTAAACAAATCTAACCAACCCTGGGCTTTCAATTTTTCTAGGAACACTCCCAACCCTTGTTCCTGAAAGTATGATACCTTAATCATTTTTCCTCTAACCCCAGTTTTCTTAAGAAAGCGTCTGTACCATTTCCCCAGTGTCATGGTTTTTCTAGCTTTCCTTTTCTGTGGTTCATCACTTTCTTCACCCATATTGAATGCCTGTTTTGGAGATCCTTGTTTTAGGGTAGTTTTCTTGGTCGAAACAGGTGTGGGAGGTGTTTTGGCTGTTGGTTTGACAGGTGTTTTGAGGAGT
>NCQV01136173.1:109-10339 GCA_002740545.1 Lophocereus schottii | reverse complement strand
AAGATTGAGATAGGTTAAGTTCCCTCATTCGAGTGGGAGGATTTTAATTGATGATGAATAAGTTCATCATCAATGTCCACCTTCATCATCAAGAGTGAATGAAAGTGATCTTATTCTTGTTCCAAGTGTGAGCAACTTCGATTCTTGTTCCGATGGGAGCAAGATGATTGGTTTTGGTTTGACTGGGAGTAAAATCAATCCGAAGAAGAACAATTTAAGATTATATGAATCTCTGCTAAGACAAGGTTATCGAGAAGCATTCCTATATGCTATTTGGACAATGAGATACATGAACTTTTCACACACTCCTACAAAATAGAAATGAGCAAAGATGCCCTTTCCAACCCTTCTAACGACAAGTGGAGTAATGCCATGAAAACAAAATGGAGCAAACGAAGGTGGACAGCTGGTTAACCTTTGAGGACACAAAATTATTTGAGAACATATTGATTCTTAAATTGTAAGGCTAATGCCATAGTTGGCATTAGGCTTAACTTGTTGCAAAAGGGATACACACAATAGGATATGATCAACTACAAAGAGTTTTTCTTTCTTATTATATGCTTTGTCCTAATTTCACCTTTATCTAGCTATTAGCACTAGTTTGGACTAAAGTCACATCATATGGATGTGCAAATACCAATCTCAAAGGGGGATTAAATGAAGTTCCACTGAAAAGCATCACAAACAAAAGATTTATGGACATGTGAGGTCAACTGTGACCTTAAAGTCTCTTCAATGGATTTGTATACTTATTTTTCAAAGTATGGTTATCGCTAGTGGATACATTATGACAGATCCAAATTGTCCAAAAGCAATATGTAGTCAAGCCATTATAGGTGCATGAATTACTAATAAATAGAAATGGAGTAGAGTTACTAAGTAAGGCAAAAGGTCTTGTCAACATCTAACTTTGAGATGATTAATATGGATAAAATAGCGTATACTCTTTAAATAAAGTTTTTGAAAGACTGTTTAAAGAAGTTATTCTTTTTCCTAAAGAGAATGCTATCAAAAGGTCGTTGAACAATCTAATATGCATAGCTATGATGCTATTACCAGTCACATCAACAAGGGTGAGGTCTTACAGTAAAAAGTGTCCACACTCTATTAGAAATAGACTAATAAACAAAACTTGATTTGTAAGGTATGGCTAGAAGTATAATGCCTGACGTGGTGCATATTAGACTTGGTATCTTTAAGTAGATATCAACTAGACCTGAGACTAGCACAGTGGTAGACAGTTAAGTCATGAAACACTTAAATGGAACCTCCGACTATGCGCTTTTGGTCAGAGGCACCAACTTGCAACAAAATGGTGCAATAGTCTTGACTATGGCAGGTTTAGATAAGAAATGAAGCTCCAGATATGTCTTTTTACTTAGCAATGATGTAAAAGTGGCACGAACCAATCATATATTGCCTTATGATAAGATGAGCTTATGGTTGTCTCCTTAAAAGCACAAGAGTTTGTTTAGTTAAAAGGGTACTTGGATTATTTGGTTGCTGGACTGAATAGTATTGTGCAATAATGGTTTGCTGGGACAAGTTATGATCACATGTACCAAGAACCTTGAGTATTGTCATCAGACCAAATGGATTGGACATAAGGTTCAATTTCGTAAATGATATGGAACCACACAAAGATAGTGAACGTAAAGTATTTTTCTATGCAGGAAATTGTTGTAGAGCCATTGAGCTAGCCCTAGTAAGGGAATGCGCTTGTTGAGCTCATAAAGGCTTAATGGTCTTCATAGATGACAACTATGCCCTGGCATGTTGTTTACTAATTGTCTTCCTAACGTTTACAAGTGATTGTCTAATACTGTGAAATTCAAATAAGTCATTTTGCATACACGTATTATTAGAATGTCGGAATATGCATTTTTATTCATGAATGCTTGTTGTACATTATTGAATAAAAAAAGTATGTCGGGTAGACTTGAGGCTAGCCCTCTTACACGGGTAGCCGTCTCTATTGATTTGAGTATTAAAGGGAGATGAGACAAGATTTTAAGTAGAATCATCAGAAGAATGAATAATTATGAGAAGCTATAACTTAAAATCATAAATGTCACCTTGATAATGACATAACGTCATTACAGCATATAGTTAAAAATGAATTTAACCTAGTCTATCTCAAAGAGGCCAGATGTGAGTTCAAGTTAATGAGTAGATTTGGGAACTCAGTGTCGATAATACGGTGCCGAAATATCATCCGCACAGCATTTTAGATAGAGAACCAAAAGACATACGCTCCATGGGAAAGGAGAGAATGTTATAGCACATGTTTCATACAATGTCTGCAAGAGATGACTAAACAGGTTACTATAAGTTAGATCTGTATTTATATTGGTGTAAGACCCATAAGGGTATGGTTTTACATTTGTACCCTCAGGACTCCAATAAGTGGCTTGAGACTCAATTCAGTATTCGTTATCTTATCATATTGCCAAAGGATCATGAACGATTCAATCTGGTAGGACATGTCTAGAAAAACAAGTTGAATTTGGTCGAAAGTCTTATGAGAAGAGGAAGATAATTCATGGAATCTCATTAGTTTCTATTCCTGGGTGCGTCAGTTATGATATATGGGTTATAATTGTGAATATGAAATATGATAGTTTTATGATATCAAAGTGAGACATCTCAATGAGATTGAAAAATTGATCTAGGCTACTTGTATACTTCCAAGTACTCATGTGCGGTTCTCAATGAGAGGTTATATATTTCTAACAGATGTATAGCAGCATAGATCTCTCATAAGTATGCTGGTCGTATGACCTATTTTTCCAGCATAAAGATTGTGCAGAAACAAAAAAAAGAAAATTAAGTTTTTCTTAAAGTGGAAATAAGCACTCCCTTATGTGTGAGAGGGAGATGATTGACTTAGGATATGATACACTCATAAACAGTGTGAGCCCAATAAGCATAATAAGTCAATTGCTTAGCCACCTCAGAAACCTCAATTCCTTGACTAGTCCATCTATAAAAAGGGGATCATTCTAAAAGGAAACACAAACAAGAAACATCAAACGTTCTCTAAAAATAGTTTTCTGCACAAAACCTTCAGGATCTTAGGCTATGGGATTGTGAAGGTTCTCTAAATCTAAGTTCCTTCCTCGACCAATGACTCAAAGTCAAGGTTCGATCATCTTCCACTGCAGAATTAAGGTAAATTCATTTACGCTTAATTCCATATATTAATTCCTTCAGTCATAGTCTAGAATAGTAGGAATCTAACATATGCTGGTAGAGAAATATGGTTGTAGCCCTCAATAAGTTCTCAAATACATTGAAGTTATGTAAGAAATTTCCTTTGGTGTGGTAGTGGTAAATTCAAATGTCTTCTCTTATAGTCTAGGATATGGTCTATCAACTACATAAATATGAGTACTTTGGCTTTGAAGAACATAAGATCCTGAAATAAGTCCCTTGCTGCTAAGTGCATTTAGGATATATTTCATAAAGCTGATAACCCATGGGTGAAGTGAGTCAATGAACATTACCTTATAAGAAACAATTGGAGGAAATAGAGTCCTGTTGCTGATAGTTATAGGTGCTTGAAATCACTCTACAAAATTAAAGAGAAGTTTAAATGTAATTTATTGCCAACTCGACTGGGAAATTTCTCCCTCTAGGATAACATACAATTTGCAAATGATATCCATTGTTGCAAGAAACACATGACTATCAACTAGCATAAGCTCATGTAAAATAAGCATTATATTCCAAGCATTACTATATCCTTTGGATTTTGCTACAGAATAAAATAGCCATTCAAATAATGGTGACTAAGTTTCAAAGAATGAATTGATTTAGCCTTTAAAATGGGCAACGCAGACCAGCAAAATATTGGTAGTGTTTTCCGATTGTGAATTCACAAGATCAATCAAAATAAGTGATGTAATTGATAGGTTTGGGAAATTAATCTTAAGCAATTACTCTCATGGCTACTAGACAACAAATGGATTAAGCTCCAAACAAATTTGTTTTTTGCATTATATAGAGCTTATCAAGGTCGTAAATGGATAGAGATAAATCACAGAGTCTTCAGGGAGGTTAAGCAATCAAAGGTGACTTTTTGGTGTGTTTTCCCTGTCTTATCAGGGATTGGTTTTTGTGGCAATGAAATCATTTACTTTGTTACCACCCCGAAAAAAAAATGAATTGGACTAATTAAAAAAAGGTAAAATCCTCATAATCATTAAACTTGTACATAAATATAAAAGAATCACTTGAAGGGAGATGATGTGTTTATCAAGAATAAGAACATTTTTGTACCATGTGATTTGGTACGTTAGTATTTTTAATCTTATGTAAGTTGAAATAATGTTTTAATACTATTACTTACATGTATTGCCATGTTTTCATGATAAGATTACTATTATGTCCTCTGAACTATAATTTTGAACTCTTGTTTTGAGAAATGAACATATTTTCCTCCTTATCCTCCCAAAGCACCACTATTAAGTATTAACCATGCCAAACTGCCATAAACTGGTTACTTGTATGATACCCGGTAATCGGAACACAACCACTAGGATTGTCCACTCTATTGAGTTCGGTGACCATGTACCAGTACCGTTGTCACCCCTTTCTCTCCTCCCCCACGTTTTGTTCTCTCTGTGTCCTCCCTAATTCTCTCTCCTCTAAACCTGAACTAATTGTCTGTCCTATTAAAATTAGACACGAAGAGCAAATTTCCTTTTTCTAAGTTCCAAATAACACTGTAGCAAGATAACTTCAGGAAACTTCCTTATCAATCCTATTGGAAATAGAATTCTTGAATAATAACTTTTCTAATTCTAAAATTTTCCGTACAAAGTAAAATCTTCTTAAGTACAATAAAATCTACCAAAATATTCCGAGCACAATTTTGGTGAATCATCCAATGGTGTGGATGCGCCTTCTAATGTGTTCATGCAATATAGTGTTTTCCTTGTGGCGATGGTCACAGAGTGGATATGTTAGCTACACCAGCAAAGCCACATAAGCCAAAGGGGTGTCACCCCAGATTTTGAGGGAAAAAATTTGCATATTTGAAATTCTAGGGGAAAATAAAAAATGGTATTTATAAATAATTAGCAAGTGCCACACAAATTGTTAGAAAGGTTATTTATCTCAACGCCTATGAACCCCCTTCTCGTTGCTATGTGTGGTTGCATGTTTGAATCACACTTGCCATAATTGTCCCCTTTTCTTTAAAAGAAATTCTTTAGCTACTTAAATTTTTTCCCCTTAATTTGCAAAGCACCCTAAAGTTAAAGTCGAGCCTTAAAATTAAAGCCAAATTTGAGATATATTCCTAGTTTTAATTTATAATTATGTCCTTTCGTTAATCATTATGTTTAATTTACTTCTTTGAGCGAAAGTTACGTTAAATAATTGATAGGTTCAGTGATTTACTCCCATGAGTTATGAGATTAGGGTTCTTGGTTGAGGACTTGGAATAATTTGTAGGTTGTTGTTTGCTAGGAAAAATTGGTTACTTAGCTAATTTTGAATTATTGGGAGTATGAAGGTCATTACCAACATTACCAACCATGAGATCATGCATTTTCCCAAAATTGAATTGTCCAAATATATGTGGCATGTTAATTAATCATGATTTGATTCATATCCAAATTGATTAGGATATAGTATCAAAGAAAGTACAACATAAGCTTTCTAAAATATGGGATCCTATTAAGGACAGCTTTTAAAATGCACTAGCTACATATTTTCATTTTCAAATCTAATATTAAATTTTACATTATATGTATGTTCAATCACGACACAACGTGAATTGAAACCTGACTATGCCACTGGCTAGCTATGCATCTTGATCACAATTCGCATTCTGACATCTGAGCCTAAAGGTTGCAATGTTTGATTAATTTATGAAATTTTAAAGTAGACTTATCTAAATCTAAGAGAATACATAGCTGACCTTTGCAATGATTTCTTAATTGGGAAAATAATAGTTTTGTAAGAAAAGCTAGGTCATCTTATCCAAAATGTATTTTCTTAGAAAATAAAGATCACAGTACAGAATTTTAGGTTTAGGTATTTTAGATATGGGTGGAGGTAGGTGGAATGTGCTTATGGTCTGCGTTTGAAAGAGTTTAACACTCTTTGAGCTTTGCATTAGTGATTAACCCAATAGATCAGAAAACTGCACCTACTTCTAGTTGTTATAAGCTTTAATTGCCCAATGAAAGCACTTGATGATTAGTCCATAATTTTTTCTCTCTATTTTATAGTGGTTCCCTCCCTCTTTATGATAAGTTGTATTGTATATACCTTTGAAAAATTCTAATTGCATAGAATTTAGGATACTGAAATGTACATAGACGCCTGATCAACTATTTTTTTATTTTTTAATCTCAAAAATATTTGTGCATCTATTTCTTCAATCTTCATCCCTCATTAATGGCGAAAGAGACCTCATGACTCCGCTGAGTCAATTACTCCCCTACTCAATTGGGTTTTCGTCCAGCAATCCCATAAGCATTCTTCATATACTATCTCTTTCTTCTTAAGCTCAAGTCTGCAAATTGTTTTTGCTTTGTGTTGTAATTTTTTTCTTTGCATGTTGAATTTAAGGCTCTGGTTGTTTTGATATATGGAAAGGACAAGTCCTACATAGCAACCGTGGCCAATGACAACAATTTGCTATGTTTGCTAGCACCTGCTCAAACCCTCACCGGCAAGTATAGTCCTAATTATTCGCCGCTGTCAAAACTTATTGTGATTGAAACTCAAGGTTTCCCTATGTTGGGTGGCCCAAAAATACTGCATGTCCTTATTTAAATTGTCTAATTCCGTTAAGTGTATTTTTAGGATTGGAGATAATCAAATGCTATATTTGGTAAGTCCTAATGTATGCCACTATTTGTGATTTCATGGTAGAGAAGTTATATGTGATTTATGGCAGAGCATTAAGCAAGAGAAGTTATGGATGATTTCATTGTTATTTAAAGGGACCATCCTGAAGCATCATAGTCCAACAATTTTCATCCTCAAGCATTATTATCCTCAGGCATCATCACCATTATTCTTCTACTGTACAAGCAAAAAATATTATTCCACTATTTTTCTAAGTTCGTGAGGGAGTGATAGAGTAAACTTGTAATCACTTATTTTGACCTCTTACTCAAGCTTATTGCTTTGAGATCAATCTTGTACTCTCACCTATATAGTGGATTTTTCAAGTCATCGCCGCCCGTGGTTTTTCCCGATTTGGGTTTTCCACGTAAACCTTGGTGTTTATAGGTGTTGATTTAATTTTTGCTTAATTATCATATTTTGTGATCTTTCTTGCATCCATTATTATCTCCTACGATCCTAACAAGTGGTATCAGTGCTCGGATCAAGGGTGTCAATCGTCACAAAATTTGATATTCTCAAATTTGATGGCAAGATGAGCTTTAACATTTCGAAGGTTCAGATGATGGCCGTTCGTACACAGAATGGATTGAAGAAAGCTCTTGGTGGTAAAACCTAGAAGCCCCAGTCAATGACTGATGAGCAATGGGATGATCTAGACGAGAAGGCACTCTTTACAATACAATTATGCTTGGCGCCTCATATCTTACACAAAGTCCTTGACAGGACCACCACGGTAGATCTTTGGCTCACATTGCAGGCGTTGTATATGACGAAGAGTCTTGCTAACAAAATCCATCTCAAAGAACGTTTGTAGACGTTCTCTATGGCCGAAGGTACTCGCACTCAAAATCATCTTGATGATTTTAATTCCATTATTATTGACTTGGAAAACATGGATGTTAAAATTGAGGATGAAGACAAAGCCATTCTGTTGGTAGTCTCATTAACCTCTTCCTATAAACATTTCAAGGAATCTTATTATATAGTAACAATGAGACATTATCCTTTGAAGACGTAAAAGCTAGTTTATTGTCTAAAGAAAGTTCGACCTTGAATTGCATTCTAATGAGAAAGGTGAGGGCTTGAATGTGAGAGGTAGACCTTTGGAAAAGAGGGCACCACTAGAAGACACACGTTCTAAGTCTAGAGGGCATAAATCCAACAAATTTTGTGAATATTGCAAAAAGTAAGGGCACTTAGTTGATAAGTGTTATAGTCTTAAAAAAAAGGAGAAAGAGGAGAAAAACAACGAACCTTAAAAATCTGCTGAAACTTCCATTATTGATTTTGAGTCAGATGGTGATGTATTATGTGTGACCACCTCTAACAATAGGGATGCTGTTGAGTGGGTTTTAGATTCTGGCTGCATATATCATATGTGTCCCCGTAGGAACTAGTTTTCAACATATGAGTGGCTAGATTCTGGTGTTGTACTTATGGGTAATGATGCCCAATGTAATGTGGTTGGTATTGGCACCGTACACATCAAAACTCATGATGGTATTGTGAGAACCTTGACAAATGTTCATCACATTCCAGATTTGAAATGCAACCTTATTTCACTTGGCACTTTTGAGTCTAATGGTTGTAGGTATTCAGCTGAAAGTGCAGTCTTGAAAGTCTCCAAAGGTGCACTTGTACTCATGAAGGGTGTGAGATGTGGCAATCTTTACATCCTACAAGGCTCTACAGTGACGGGTGCTGCAGCCATCACTACCTCCTCTTCAAATGTTGATTTGACTCGGTTAAGACATGCTCGTCTGGGGCACATGAGCGAGAAAGGCATGATTATCCTAAGCAAGAGATGTCTTCTTGGTAGCAAAGGTACAAGTAAACTAGATTTTTGTGATCATTGTGTTTTTAGCAAACAAAAGAGAGTCAGTTTTTCAATTGCTAAAGGCCATACCAAGGGTATCCTAGATTATATTCATTCTTATTTATGGGTTTTCTCTAAAGTTCCTTTGTTTGGAGGAAAACGCTACATGTTGACTTTTGTAGATGATTTCTCTTGTAAGATCTGGGTTTATTTCTTAAGACATAAAAATGAAGCATTCCCTATGTTTAAGAAATTCAAGGCCCATGTTGAAAACCAGATTGGGAGGCAAATCAAAAAGTTTAGGACTGATAATGGTCAAGAGTTTTGTGAGCCAGACTTCAATGAATTATGTGCTGTTTAAGGCATTGCTAGACACAAAACTTTAGTTGGAAAGCCTCAACAAAATGGTGTCACTGGACCCTTCTAGAGAGAGCTTGTTGTATACTCTCCAATGCCGGTTTATACCACCATTGAGATTTTTGGGTTGAAGCTATTTCAACAGCCTGTTATCTTGTGAACCGCTCTCCACACTCCTCAATTGACTTCAAAATCCCAGAAGAGGTTTGGTTAGGTAATTCCGTTGACTATTCTATTTTGAGAATATTTGGATGTCCTACATATGCACATGTCAATGATGGCAACCTAGCGCCTAGGGCTATTAAGTGCATGTTTCTTGGTTATGCATCCGAGTCTAAACAATATCATTTATGGTGTCCTGGTTCCAAGAAAGTCATTCAAAGCCGAGGATGTTACATTTAATGAATTTGCTTATTTTCTCCTGAAAAAGAGTATACTGTATCTTCTACTAGTACAGGTGATCCATATGATACTAGTGACAAGGTGGAATTAGAGGTTCCAACTCAAGGTGGAGGTACTACACCTATATTACCTCATTCTACCGATGAGGTTCCTATTGATGAGCCAAGTTCGAGCACCTCAAGTCCTGGTGAGCCTCAGATGGAGGATACATATTTTATTGCTCGTGATAGACCGAGAAGAACTATTAGAAAGCTTGCTTGTTATACCATCGATGATGAGAGTGGGTTGATATCCTATGCATTCGCCATAGCACAAGAGACTATCTCTTGTCCTAACTATTCAAATTGGCTCATGGCAATGCAAGAAGAAATGGAAAGTTTGCATAAGAATGGGAACCTAGGAGTTATGTGAATTACCTAAAGGTCGTCGTGCCTTGACTGCTAAGTGGATATATAAGCGCAAAGAAGGCATCCCTAGGGTTGAAGATGCAAGGTGGAAACACATTTGGTTGTTCATGGTTGCAACCTAAAAGAAAGATATTGACTTTAATGAAGTATCTATCTTGTTGTACGTCGTATCTCTATTAGAGTGCTACTTGTTTTAGTTGCTTTATTTGACTTGGAGTTGAATCAATTAGATGTTAAAACAACTTTCCTCCATGTGGAGTTAGAGGAAGAGATATATATGAAGCAACCCGAGGGATTTGTGGATCCGGGTAAGGAAAATCTTGTGTACCGCTTGAAGAAGTCCCTATATGTTTAATAGCCCAACCCTAAATCATA
>NCQV01136141.1:0-16250 GCA_002740545.1 Lophocereus schottii | reverse complement strand
CTGCAAAACAAATTAGGGGTTAGTTTTGGGAACCCAGATCCACTTGGGTCCCATTCCCTTAGACATGCAAATCACATCTTTTCTAACCCATATTTGTTTTACATAAATCTTGTTTCTTTCCATGGCATACTTTCTTGAGGGACTAGTATAACGATAATGATCCGTTTTACCACAGTGAAAACAACTAATATTTTCTTGTAGTCCCACATATTTTCTGTTTACTGGGTAAACAGTTCATTTAGTCACAAAACCTAGTCCCTTCTTATTCCGGTTATGATGAGTATTCAGCCATTTAAGCGCTTCTGAGGAACTGTTCCAGCGCTTGTTTGCAGTGAGGTCAGATTCAGACTTTTTTAGCCTTTCAAGCAATTGGCTATTCTCACAGACCAAGGACTCTATTCTCTGTTTCAGCTGAAGAAACTGACTTTCCAGCTTTGAGAGATCAGTGTTAAACACTTTTTTTCTCACACTCAAGGTTTCTTTAAGCTTATCAAGGTCTTTATACAAAACAAGGGTCTCTTCATCCACTTTAAGTCTTTCACTTTTAAGAATCTCGTTTGCATGTTCAAGCTTCCTAATATCTCTTTTTAAAATCAGAACAGACATCTTTTAGCATGCAATTTTTAGCATTAATAGCATCACATTCATCCATCAAAGTGAATAGCAATTCCTCAAGTTTTGCTTTGTTAAGACCACGTAACTTTCCCTTGAGTTGGGATAGACTATCCACTGGCTCATCATCCGAATCTGACTCACTCCTGGCCATGAGTGCTACGACAGCTTCTTCTTCTTCAGAGGCCTCATCGTCTTCCGTATTATCACCCCAAGCTGCCAGCATTGCCTTTGAGAATCGCCTTGCAGAACTGTTCCCAAACTGTTTTCTGCCTTGTTTCAGGAACTGTTCTGTCTCATGTTCTTCCTTCAGCAAAGGGCAGTTCTTTACAATGTGGTCATATTTGCCACACTTGAAACACCCAGTGAACTGCTCTCGTTCATTGCTTCTGGGCTTGCTGAAGTTCTTCTTTTTGGAGTTCTCTTTAGCCTTCTTGAAGAACTTCTTGAATTTTCAGGTCATCATGGCCATTTCTTCTTCATCAAAGTCCGAACCATCCTCTTCCAAGGCCTTTGGAGCAAGGCCTCGGTCTCTCTTGGTCTCCTCTTTTAGCTAAGAGCTTCTTCTAAGCTCATAAGTTTGGAGATTGCCGGTAAGCTCGTCCAAGGAGATTTTGTTCATATCCTTGGCCTCTTGGATGGTCGTGACTTTAGCCTCCCATGACTGTGGCAAAAATCGTAGGATTTTCCTCACCAATTCCTCAGTGGTGAAGGACTTTTCCAATGATTTTAGCTCATTAGTAATATGGGTGAAACGGGTATACATCTCCATCACCGTTTCTTTATCACCCATTTCAAATAGCTCATACTTTCTCATAAGAAGCTCAATTCTTGACTGCTTCACTTGATTTGTACCTTCATAAGCTACTTGGAGGGCATCCCAAATTTCTTTGGCTGACTCGCACTCAGAAAAGCAGGTGTGCTTATCAAGACCAATGCCAAAATACAAGAGCTTTTTGGCCTTCGCATTCTTTTCCATCATCTTAAAATCTTCGGCATTGAATTCTTAAGGTTTCTTGGGAACCATACTCCCATCTTTGATTGTCTTTTTGGGAATGAGTGGAGCATTCTTGATGATCATCCATAACTCATAATCATCAGCTTGAACATAGTTTTCCATGCGATTCTTCCACCAACTATAATGTTGACCATTAAAGTATGGTGGTCTAGTCACAGATTGACCCTCAAGCATTCCCTGTGGTGTACTCATCTTCTAGGATTTCTCAAAGTGTTAGCCTTTAAATGTGAACCTGCTCTGATACCATCTGATAGTTTTGAGAGTACACGAACACAAGAGGGGGGTGAATTGTATTGGGCGATTTTTTAAAGTTTCTGGGAACACCATCAAGAACAGTTCGGACAGAGTGTTTGTAGTGAACTAGAAATGGAATAGCAGCGGAAAGTAAACAAAATGCACACGGTGTTTTTACGTGAAAAACACCTCTGGCCTAACTGAGGTGAAAAATCACGACATACCCCTGTAGGATTTTCACACACTTCCACTATACGGGGCAAATACGGTATCGCAGTAACCTACACCGTTACAAATGCAACACTCACGTAACCGTCTACCCCAAGACAAGTTACGCCACGTCCAAAGTCTCCCTAGACTTGGACACACTCAATTCTCACTGATAAAGGGAGAAAATGAAATGAACACCTCACTTTAAATGGTTCTAAATAAGCAAGGGTAAGGTACAATTGAGCGCCTAGTATGCCAATAAAAGGACTCAAATTTTCACTCACTTTAGACGGTTTTCTTTCTGAAAATATATCTCTTTGAAGCACTTGAAATGCCTTGAAAACCAATGTCTCACCCAGAAAATTGAAGGAGAGAAGTTACTTCAATAAGAATTGGGATAAAACAATATTAATTTTTTACTGTACTTGTGTCGTAAGAATATTAGTTTTACCCACTAAATACTTGTGCCGCAAGACTTGGTAACTCACCCACTAACAGCTTGAGCCGCAACGATAAATGAGTACCACAAATTTCCAGTAGCCACGGCCACAATTTTCTCCACCTATTAGCCACATTCTAAAAATAGGAGTTGTTTTACTTGTTGAAAAATTCACCCTAAAAAGTAGGCTAAAAACTCTCCACAATATTTTCAAAGCCAAAAATAACTCTTTTGGACTCAACGACTATAGAAAATATATCTCAAATATTTCAAAAACGTCAACCCAAAAATCAAGGAAAAACCGTGAAATTCAATTTTGGCTTAAAAACACTCTGAACCCTGTTCTCAGAACTGGTCTGAGACAGTGTTATGAGATATCTCAAAAACCATTCAAAGTAAATGTTAAATCAAGACCTTCTAATTGGTATATTAACAAGAATCTAATAAAATAAAATAAATACCAAACCAATAACTCTTGTTAATCAGCTGGACAGCTTGTACACGATTTGACTTGTCGCTCCAAATGCTTTGACGCTTCTCAGAACTGTTTCTTGAGCTGTTCTGAAGTACTCCATGTTCTTTGATGCTCCTTGGGTCCTTGTCAGTCAGCTGCTCTGAAGAACTGTTCGTAGAACTGTTCTGAAATGATGTTCTAAAACACATGTACTTTCCGGCAACTATTCTAAGACACTGTTCTCAAACACTTATTAATTAAGCAAGATATTTCAAAAATGTTTTCTGGATTCTGTCAACAACACATAACTCAAGAACAACCATATAGAGCATTATATTTGTGTTTGTTATCATCAAAACTATATACAAGTATGAGGTCAACAATTTTCCAATAGGGTCAACACCAGTGTACCTGGTGGAATGGTCAAGATAGGCATGAGTTTATGGAGGAATGGCTCGATAGATATCGCGCTGACTCAGACTGGAGTTCTCTTTTCCCTAATGCTAGAGTAACGAACATTATTGATGAGGACTGTTCGGATCACAGTTCCATCTTCCTCACTGCCTTTCTTAATATCAGCACTGCAAGAAGCATCAAAGAAGAAGTTTCAAAAATTTTTGGGGTTTGGATGAATGTTGCGAAGGGGTCATTTCAAATGCCTAGTCACACCCTCTCGATTCTGATCCTTCAATGGCTGCATGTTAAAAATAAAAGGCATTAATGTCTCGATAGATATTGTGAAGGGGTCATTATTGACGAGGACTATTTGGATCACCTTCCCATCTTCCTCACTGCCTTTCTTGATCATCAGCACTGCAAGAACCATCAAAGAAGAAGTTTCGAAAATTTTTGGGGTTTGGATGAATGTTGTGAAGGGGTCATTTCAGATGCCTAGTCACACCCTCTCGATTCTGATCCTTCAATGGCTGCATGTCAAAAATAAAAGGCTACATGGATGAGCTATTTAAGTGGAGCTATAACGTTCTGCGCAATGTTAATAAGGAGATTAAAAAACGCCTGGTGAAGCTGAAATCTACCACCGGTGCCAAGTCCACGAAAGCTTTATTTAACATGATCAAGGAACTTCGAAGAAAAGAGGAAATGATTTAGTGGCAGCGCTCCTGAACCGATTATCTTAAATTTGGGAATAGTAACTCAAGCTAGTTTCATAAAAAAGCCAATGCTAGACGTACCACCAATCATATTGCTGCACTAAAAGACCTGGATGGTAAGCTTTGTTGAAGCCTGAGGAGTTAGAGCACATTATCACTGACTACTATAAGCAACTTTTTACCTCCTAGAATCCAAGCAACATGGAGGCAGTGACTAACAAGGTCCATCGGTCCATTTCCTGTGACATAAACCACGAGCTCTATAAGCTACACTTGGCAGACAAAGTTTTTAAAGCCCTCTAACAATTGGATCTAGGAAAAGCTCCAGGCTCCGATGGTATGAAATTGTACTTTTTTCAAAAATTCTGGAAAATTGTGGGAGATGATGTTAATCAAGCCGCACTGAATATTCTTAATAAAGGTACTTTCCTACCACTTTTTAATCATACCCATGTTGTTTTAATCCCTAAAAAACAAAATCCAGTTGACGTCTGTGACTTTAGACCTCACACAAGCTTGTTACAAAGGTTGTAGCTAATAGTCTCAAAGTATGGCGAACCCCCTATTATCACCAACAATCAGACTGCATTAATTCAGGGGCGCCTGATTACTAACAATATTCTAGTGGCATTTGAGATTTTCCATGATATGAACACTTGCCCCTGGGTTAATGGATGTATGGCCCTGAAGCTTGATATGTTGAAAGCCTTTGGCAGGATTGAGTGGCCCTTCCTTCGCGCTATTATGTCAAGAATGGATTTTCAGGATGCATGGGTCAATCTAGTCATGAGATGTGTGGAAACTACTTACCTTTACATTTATCATGAATGGGGCGCGTTGGGGTTTCATCAAGCCCACTAGAGGAGCTATGCAAGGACATCCCATCTCCCCATATTTATTCATCTCCCCACAGTTATTCATTTTCTGTGCTAAAGGGCTCTTTTTGCTTCTTCACGATGTTGTCCTTTCTAACGCCTTTCACAGCTACCGTATTTGTCATGGTATGTTGGTTTGAAGAAAAGGAATTAAAATAGAGATATAAGTTATAGGAGAATGAACTGAGGCTTAAAATTTTTATATTTTCATTAAAAAGCATTACACTTTAAACAGCTGGAAATAAAAAATTAAACTTGAGATCATGGGCTAAAAATCAGCCATTACTCAAGCATGATCAAAACAACAATCTAAAAATAGAAAATGAAATGCCTAAAAACAGGAAACATAATCAACAACTTCTTAGAAACTAGGAGCACAACTTTGGAGAATCTGAACGATATGCAATCCCAAAGTAAATATCTACCACTCCTCTTTGCTTTAGGATTTGCAAACTCCAATTTTCTGACTTAGATACTCGAACTTGGAAGCCGAAAGTGGTTTTCTAAACAAATCAGCTAACTGATCTTCAGACTTGCAATAGAGCAGAGTTACTTCTCCTTTCTTCTGCACTTCCCTCACACAGAAAAGCTTGATGTTGAAGTGCTTAGTTTTTCCATGTAAAACAGGATTTTTTGAGATTGAGATTGCTGCTTGATTGTCCACAAACACATTAGTAGGTTCAGCTTGTTTTATCTACAGATCACTTAGTATTTTCCTCAACCATAAAGCTTGATTTACCCTTGCTGCAGCAGCCACAAACTCTGCTTCCACAATAGATTGTCTCACGAAGTCTTGCTTCTTGGAACACCATGTGAGTACTCCTGAACCAAGGCTGAAACAATAACCTGATGTACTTCTCATGTCATCCACATCTCCACCCTAATCACTGTATGAGAACCCACATAGCTGGAAACTTTAACAACTTTCAAATTTGACTCTGAAATCAACAATACCTTTAATGTACCTTAAAATTCTTCTTGCTGCCTTTAAATGAATCTCAGTAGCACAATGCATGAATCGAGATACCACACTTACAAGAAATTGAATGTCAGGCCTTGTTACTGTCAAATACATCAAACAACCAATAAGACTTTTGAAGTGTGCTTCATCTACTTGATGTGTACTATCTTCCTTGCACAACTTTTCTTTTGGGTTCATCGGTGTGCTCATTGCTTTGCAGTCATCCATCTGAAACTTCTTGAGAATTTCCTTTACATACTTCTTTTGACATATGAAGATTTCATGCTGATTTTGCTGTACGTCCATGCCAAGAAAATATGTCATAAGTCCAAGATCAGTCATCTCAAACTCCTACATCATTTCTTTTTTGAACTTGTCAACCAAATTTCCGTTATTTCCTATCACCAACAAGTCATTGACATAAAAAGAAACAACAAGAATATCATTTCCCTTATGTTTCACCTATAGAGTAGTCTCCGATAAGCTTCTTTCAAAGCCCAAACTCAATAAGTGATCATTGATTCTGCTATACCAGGCTCGAGGTGCCTGTTTAAGGCCATAAAGAACCTTCTTTAGCTGGTAGACTTTATCCTCCTTTCCTCTCACTGCAAACCCTTCTGGCTGCTCTACGTATATCTCCTCCTCTGAGACACCATTTAAGAATGCTGACTTGACATCAAACTGGAAAAGTTTCCACCCTCTTTGTGCTGCTGTAGCTAGTAACAATCTGATCGTCTCTAACCTTGCAACAGGAGCAAAAGTATCAGAATAATCAACACCAAAAATCTAAGCATAACCCTTAACAACAAGTCTAGCCTTGTATTTTTGTTAACAGAACCATCAGCATTGAGCTTTGTTCTGAAAACCTATTTAACTCCAATAACCTTTCTGTCTTGTGGCTTATCAACAAGTGCCCAGGTTTCATTTTTGTTGATCATTGACATCTCCTCCTCCATTGCATTTCTTCATTTTTGGTCTTGAAGGGCTTCTTTGGCTCCAGCAGGTTCATAAATTGCGACATTACATCTTTGATAGATTTCTGAGAGCATACCTGTTCCTCTGATAGGAGGACCATCTTCTCGCTCATTCAACCATTCATCTTACTGCTCATTGTGATCTTCAAAGGGAATGTTCACTTCTTGTAGGAACCCATCAGTTTCTTTAAGATTACTCCAATTCCATTATTCATTCTCACAAGGATGAACATCTCGTGTGATTGTCATATTCCTTGTTTGAGAATGATAGACTTTGTAAGCTTTTGAGACTGTGTTATAGCCTACGAAGATCCCTGGAACTGCCTTCTTGTCAAGTTTGTCACGCTTGGCCTGTGAAACATAAACAAAACACAAGCAACCAAACACTTTTATGTCGGCAAAGGCTTATAACCACACCATGCCTCAAATGGGGTTTTGTCTTCCAAAGCCTTGGTTGGAAGTCGATTTTGCAGGAAAACTACTACAGTGTTTGCTGCTTCAGCCCAGAATGTTTTCGACAATTCCTTCTCATGTAGCATGCACCTGGCCATTTCCGTTACCGACGTGTTTCTCCTCTCACTTACTCCATTCTGTTGTGGAGTATAGGGAGCTGTAAGTTGATGTTCAATGCCTGCTTCGTCGCAAAATCAATTGAATTCTGCCGACGTGTATTCCTTTCCATTATCAGACCTTAAAATCTGAATTTTGTACCCACTCTGATTCTCCACCATATTCTTGAATTTATAGAACACTCCAGCGACTTCAGACTTAAATTTTAAGAAATAAATCCAGCACATTCCGGTAAGATCATCAATAAAGAGAATATAATAGAGGCTACCTTGCAGGGATGGAGTTTTTGAGGTCCTGCAACATCAGTATGTATAAGTTGAAGCTTTTGCAAAGCTCTCCAGGCTGATTTAGGAAAAAACCTCCTATGTTGTTTACCAAATTGACAAGCACTGCAACTTAGTAAATAATCAACAAAACCTGGTAGCCCTTTCGTCATATCCTTCTCTGTCAATTTCAGCATTCTTTGAATATGGCAATGGCCCAGCCTTTTGTGCCAAATTTCAGTAACATCAGCCTTTGCAGGATATGCTATGTGTTCTCCCTCCGTCGGATCGAATGAAAAACTTCTTCCTAGCATTTTTACTCGCAAAATCTCATTCCTAGGGACATCATAAATATGGCAATATGGGTTATCAAAGAACATCTTAAATCCTTTTTCAAGCAACTGGCCAACACTCAGCAAATTCTGATCTATTTCGGGTACATAAAGAACATCTGAAATTATTTTTGTACCTAAATTAGTTGTGATTGCCACTGCCCCTTTTCCTTTCGCAAGGATGTATCTCCCGTCTCCAACTCTGATCTTCGTAGTAACCTGAGATTTTAACTCCCTAAAGAGAGTTTTATCTAGGTCATGTGATTTGTGCAACCACTGTCAATTAACCAACTTTCTGCTGTGTTAGTCTTACATGAAAAACTTTTTGCCACAAAAATGTGATCTTCGTCATCTTCGTGAGTGACCTGAGCATCAACTTTCATGCTTGTTTCATGCTTCTGAATTTTGTTGTTACAAATGATAGCTTCATGTCCCATTTGATTGCATTTGCTGCATTTTGTAGCCGGCCTCTTCCAACATTTGAATGGGGAATGGCCTAATTTCCCGCAATGTCGACAAGGTGGATAGTTTCGCTTTGAGCTTCTGCCCTTACTGTGGAGTGAGTTGTTTCCAGTGTTCTCACTGTCAGATGTTGCACTTTTCTTATAGTCTTTCTTCCTGAATTGAGCTGATATTTGATGCTTCGCAAGCAAAGCAACCTCAACTGTACGCTCTTGTCTCATGAGCCTTCGTTGTTCTTGTGACTGCAAGGCATTTAGAAGTTCTACCAAAGTGATTTTGGACAGATCCTTTGTGTTTTCCAAGGTGGCTATGGATGCTTCATAAAAGTCAGGGACTGTTACAAGAATTTTTTGCACAATTCTTAAATCACCAAACTCAGTTCCAAGTAACCTAACCTTGTTCACAATGCCAAGTAGTCTGTCTGAGTACTCTTTGATTGTCTCAAACTTCTCCATCTTTAGCAACTCGAACTCTCTGATGAGATTCAGCACCTGCATTCCTCGTAACCGTTCATCTCCAGCATACTCTTCTTTAAGGCAGTCCCATATAGCCTTTGCTATAGTCAAAGACATAATTCTTGTGAAAATTGTAGTTGAAACTCCTGCAAATAGACACGCTTTGGCCTTTGCTTTTCTAGTTCTTTGATCCTTGTTGTTTTTGATTTGTGCCATGGTTGGATTATCAGGCAAGGCAGGAACTTCATAGTCCTCTCGCACAGCATCCCACAAATCCAAAGCCTCCAAATAGGTCTGCATTCTAACAGCCCATAAATGATAATTTTCTCCATCAAATGCAGGAGGAGCAATTTGAGAGAAGCTAGACTCTATTTCCATTTTTTCAAAGATCCCTTAAGATAGAGCTCTGATACCAATTTGTTGGTTTAGAAGAAAAGGAATTAAAACAGAGAGTATAAGTTATTGAATAATGAACTGAGGCTTAAAATTTTTATATTTTCATCAAAAAGCATTACACTTTAAATAGCTGGAAATAAAAAACTAAACCTGAGATCATGGGCTAAAAATCAGCCATTACTCAAGCATGATCAAAACAACAATCTAAAAATAGAAAATGAAATGCCTAAAAACAGGAAACATAATCAGCAACTTCCTAGAAACTACGAGCACAACTTTGGAGAATCTGAACAATATGCAATCCTAAAGCAAGTATCTAACATGGTACTCCACAGATTTCTCATCTTCTTTTCGTTGATGACTCCATAATCTTTTGAGGAGCAAACCAGGCTGTGGCCACAGTTGTGAAGGCGGTCCTAGCCACCTATGGGACTGCTTCTGAACACCAAGTCAATTTGGCCAAGTCTAGAATCCTTTTTGGTAAAGGTATCCCAGTGCAAAGGAGGGATACTTCTGACCCTGGATATTAGAGAGGTTCTTTCAGCAAATACCTTTGGCTCCTATGCGAGTTGGTAGGTCAAAGAAGTCTGCTTTTACTTCCATTAAAAGATCGCATCTGCCAAAAAAAAATCAATGGATGGCTTTCCTAGGCTGATACGGAGGTGCTCGTGAAGGCAGTGGCCCATGCTACCCCTATTTATGCTATGAGTGTTTTTAAACTCCCAGGAGACTTTACTGAGATCATCCAGGCAGCGATTTATTATTATTGGTGGGATCATGATGAGCAGAAATGAGGATTCACTGGCTAGCTAAAGATAAGCTTTGTAGGAGCAAACTTGATGGGGAACTGGGGTTCGTGATTTAGACGCTTTAAACTTGGCTTTTCTAGCTAAGCAGGTTTGGAGGTTATTGCATGCTGAGAAGTCCCTTTTGTTCCAGATCCTTAAGGCCTAATATTTCCCAAGTTGCAACCTTCTTGATGTGGAATTGGGCGTTAAGCCCAGCTACACTTTGAGGAGCCTCCGCCAGGCTCGGTGGATAGTTGACCAAAGTTCCAGGTGCCTAGTAGGGGATGGTTGGTCCCTTAGCTTTAGAGAGTCTATCTATGTGGCTACCTAGGCCCTTTTCTTTCAAAGTTCTAACCCCTCCAAACCAAATAACTACCTTTTGGTGGTGATCTCATCAACGGGAAAGGGCGAATGGAACCGAAATTAACATGGTTGATTTTGTTTTCCTCACCATTGATGCAGAAATTATCAAAAATATCCTACTATGCACCACCTGGTCGGGTGATAAGCTTACCTGGCAATACTCCTCCTCAGGAGAACTTACTGTCGATACTGCTGATTTTTTTTATCCTCCAATCCCAAGGTCAAGTCGAGGCGGCTTCTATTTCAAGCACATTGTGAGACTTCTAGAAGGATTTATGGCCACTCCCTATTCCTCCAAGAATGAGAATGTTCACTCAGTAGCATGTTGTAATGCAATCCCTTCATGGAAGCTCTCGCCAAAAGCGTCCCATCTCTTGATGCTCGTTGCATGTTTTGTGGTGCTAGGAGTATAACGTGCATGCTATCTTTGAATGCTTTCAGGCTATGAATATCTGGGCTGCTTCCCCCTTTTCTCACTTTTTTAAACCTCGTCAGTTCCGTTCTGTCTGCGACGCTGTGGATGAATTCAGAGCTACATGTGCTGAGAAGTCTGGTGAGTTCATTGCTGTGGGTTTGTTGGAATTCCAGAAATGAGAGTATCTTCCAAAGCTCTTTCCTCCCCGCTTCAAATATTGTTGCAAATGCTTTGTGGAGGATTTTTCCGCAGCTTTGGACCACTTTGCTATCCCTTGGAATTCGCCTACCAGTACTGCCTGGAGACCCCCTTCAGCTGGTGTTGTCAAAATAAATTTTGATGGGGCAAAACTAGGCACGTGTGGTAGAGGCAGGGGTGCCATTGCTAGGGATGCCAGCGGAGGCTTCTTGTTTGCTGCGGTTGAACAGAGTTGTTGCTTCACGGGCCTAGAAGTGGAAGAAGCCAACGCATGCAGGTTCGCCCTCAAGCAAGCTTTGGCACCATCGGTGCACGCAGATCATGATCGAAGGTGACAACGAGAGCATTATCTCAAAGCCCAAATCAGGTCTCCATCGGAACAGTTCCGTTGGTTTTATTTCGAAGACATTTTAGACTTTGTTAAGCATTTTGTGTTGTTCTGTTTCATGTATGTTCAGCGAATAGGGTATAGGATTGTTCATGCCCTTACCCATTTCCAACCCTATTCTCTTGTAAAAAATGGGTGGAAGATGGCTGAAATCATACTGTTGATTTGGTTGTTAAAGACCTTGTGTGAATTTTGAATCATAATAAATTTTCCCATTTTCTATCCCCACAAAAAAAAATGTGACCTATTGAATGTTTGATTTTGTGTTGTTAGATCTTTGTTTCTCCATCTGAATTTTGATTATCTTGCCTTATAGAGTCCATTCAAGAGCTTTGATTTTTAAAAAAAAAAAAAACATGGGAAGAATATTTAGGCCGTGTTCGGCAACAATATTTTGGGTAGCGTTTAGTATTTTGATCAGATCAATACACTAATTGGTTAATTTTTAGTGTTCGGTAAACTACTATTTTGACTAACATTTCAAGTAGCATTTAGTGCTTTAGTTTAAGCAGCGTTTTTGAAAGCTAACAATATCAACGTTTGACATTTGAAAGTAGCGTTTCATATTTTTTAGCCAAAAAATATCCTTTAGAAATTTTATCTTTAGAAATTATCTATATCCTTTTTGTCAATTTACATCAATCAGCTAACATAATAGCTAAATTTACCGAACATAGTAGTTTCAGCCGCTCATTTAAACAGCTATCCGCTAACACCAAAATTAGAAACGCTATCCGTTATCTAGACAATGATTCGCTACCTGAACTGCTATTTGCTACCTGAACTGCTATCCGCTACCTAAACAGTTAATTTTACCGAACAGAGCCTTAGTGCAATTTGTTGCAAGTTATGAGGGCACATGTTTTACCATCATCCACAATGAACCCCACACAAACTTGTAGCTACACATGACTACTCCAGGTAAGCTTTCAATCCTGCATTATCTGATGTAGTCATTACAATGGTCATTGTCATTTTTACCACAATATTCTTACATACAAAATTGTAACATAAGTCTTGCATATGTCTATTATTTAAGAATTAAGATTACGATATCTTCTTTTTTGGGGTTTAAATTTGCTCCCTGAATCTAAAGTTGCTCAAAGATGATCCTACATGTTTACCGATTCGAAACCGATACAAATTTAAGCGGATTAGGGTACAAATTTTTAACCCATTTAATTAAATGGTTTGACACGTTGAGCCTGTTTAATTAAATGAGTTAGGTTCATATCAAGATTCTCGACACGAAAAGTATCTATTTAACCCATTTAGTTAAATGGGTTAAACAAGTCCCACTCATTTTCCCATTTACTATTTATCCATTTACCTTTTTATTAGAAAATAAGAATACAAAAATTTTTTAAAAAAAGAAATGTGAATTATGATGAATCGGGGAAGTTTTAAAAGATAATTGTTTGATGTGATATGTAAATTTAATTTTAAATGCTTTATGTAATTACATATTAATTGAAAATGTCAAATGCATAAATGTATAATTGATTGACTGAACTCGACTTGTTTATCTTAAACAAAGTAAGCAGGTCAACCCGTTTAAAAACCCGTTTAAAAACTAAATGGGTATAGGTCAAGGTTTTCCAACCCATTTAATAAACGGGTTAGGTTCAAGTCCAGGGATTTTCAACCCATTTAAGTTCGACATGAACATAAATCCGACTCGACTTGACCTATTATCCAACACTGCTTGAGACCCCTTTATCCAACCCGAGTCATAGACTACCATATATTGTAAATCAATCAGTAGATTTGATGAAATTAAACATTGTGTTTTAAGACTTGTAGTACTAAAAAAAGTAATATTTTCTCTTTCTTTAGTATGTGATCGTCCATTTCACAAAAGTATAACTACTGTTAGCTCATAGATAATATCCACATTAGGCTCTAGTTTGTCCCGAATTCACTTCAATCTTTTCATTCTTCTATTCATTCGAAGTCTGAGGAAGGGGTCTCCATTGTTTTTGGAAATTTTTGAAACGATATAGCTCATAAAGAGTACAATTCTTTTACTGCAATTTTTTCTCTATGTATAACTAAACCCTAAAACCTAGATGATTTTAAGGGGAATAATGTTGAACCAATTGAACCAATCGTTATTTGCTTAAAAAGTACTAATTCTCTACATTATGTACCACAAGGAATATTCTCCCTAAAAGGGCAAGTATAATAAGGTTTTTTTTGTACCAAGAAAAGTATGGTTAAAAGGTTTTAAGAGAACGTTTTATGTAACTAACTATAACCCCTAAGTTACATCTCTCTTTTTAACAGTTAATTTGCAAAAGTAACTAAGTGCACTAAAAACCTAAAGTATGTCACATAAGCAATTTTTAGTAACTCAATTTACAAATTTTATCAAAGCCACCCTGTGATTATGAGTTGCATTAGTGGGCCAGAGATAACCATATTCAATAAAAAAGGACTTCGCACATAAATTATAAGTTTAGAGAACATATATTTTGGTCGATTTATAGGTATAAATATTGGGTTTTCCATTGAGGAGGTAGATGTTACAACCCGAAGGCCCAAAGCATAAGATAAAAGGCTAACGGAGTTTGTGAAATTGCGTTGTATTACAAATTGAACTTTCACTTAAGAGGCTTATTTCAAGGGCTTCATTGTTAAGCAAGTTTGACTCAAAGTAGCATTGGAATAAGTGAGAGCTTCATTATTAAGCAAACTTAAATTAGAGTAAAATTCTAATATGAGATCTCATATAAAGTTCCTCGTAAATCTTGTGAGAGATGACAAATTAAGCAAAGAAGCATGTTGGAAACTGTCTTCAAAGTAAACAATCGATGGATAATCGGAAGAATAGACTTGGAGCTGGTAGCCTCCCATCCTGTTTGAACAGTTTATGTGGCTAACATTGTTACTTATAAAGCAAGACAAGGCTAGTTTTTCTTTGTTTTTTTCCTTGGGGGAAGGCCCTCTACTTTGATTCCGATTCCCGGCATGTAAGTTTTGCAAATTATAAGGTAGTCCCACATTTATAAATTTGAGTTATCATAGATTTTTTTTTTTTAACTCACCCTTATTTCCTCGTCATGTTTCCAAAAATAAAGCTTCTAATTTGACCTAAACTGCACTATGTAATCAGATGATTTAGATCCATAGATGTAAGTTTATGATGTAAACGGTGAAGTTGTCTTACAGATGAGAGATTTCAACGGTGTCGCTAAAAGGTTTTGCTTATTACAAAGGCCGAGACATACACAACTTTCCTTTATAAGAGGGTTTAAAGAAGGGAGGGGCCAATGAAGGAGAGAAATCCCCATGCGCATCTAGGGGGATCCATGTGTTGCTTGTGCACAAGTGTATTTCCAACCCGAGGGCTATCATTTGATCATGTTATGTTATGTTTTGTTTTGTCTTGTCTTTGTATTCTTTTCTTTCTATAGATTTAGCTCTCTATTGGATAGGGTAATGACTAATGAAATATCATAAGACTTTCTTTTGTATAGGCTTGGAATATTATTTCATTCTTCCATGCCAGTTGTTACTAGTATTTTTAACTGAAATCATTTCAACTAAAGCAAGCCATTGGACTTCGATATCATTATCAACGCGACAAACCTAGTACGATTAGCTTGTAACCAGTCATTTGACTTGTAACGAATCCAAATTGACCCCAAACCTAATCAGCTCACTAATTCTACATACCGGTAATTGTATAATCTTCCCATATAACTACTACAAATTGCTATGGATGCAGTTCAAATTGAACCCAAGAACATAAAATACATATTCATCCACTTCCTCTAAATTTCCAACAAGCCTTGAGTAACCGTGTCTCATCCAAAGTCCCTATGTGAGGCAAGAGATACAAGCCCACTGAGAGATGAAGCAAATTCAGAGTACAGTTAATAATAACAAACGTAATTATTATCCAAGGCAGACTATCTAAAGGCTTAAACAGACATGCTTAAGCTTGCAGATAGCCAAGCAAGCACAAGTCACAAACACACACAAAACAACAACCAACAACAACAACAACAACTCCCAGTGTGGGTCCCGCTTTCGCGGGGTCTGGAGAGATCCAGCTGTAGGCAACCTTACCCCTACCGATATTCCTACCCATAGAGAGGTTGATTCCTAAAGACGCACAAAACAGTTTTTGGGAAAAACGGCTTAAAGAGGAAACGATTGCAAACCAAGTTACCAACGGGAGAGAAGGGTAAGTAGAGCAGATAAACAAGGAGTGGGGACATACACCAATAGTTAATATACTGAACACAATTTCTAAAACCACTTGGTTAAGCAGCTACTTACTAACGGCTAAAGTTAACAGCTAAGACTAACAACTATCACAAACCAATGTCCATTAGTCACGCAAACCACTAGTTTTTCAGAAAATGGCCTCAAAGAGCGGTACTGCTTTGATTTGATGAATGGCCCATTCTAAACTCTTAGTGCATCACAATTGCCGGAGACCTGAAGGCACATTCTTCTGTTTGCTTTTTTCTGGGAGGCAACATTTTAGCTTCGAGACAATCGAGACGATTCTTTTTATGAACGTTCTCAGTGATCTGTATGGCTTTTGAATTCTCCAGTTTTTCTATAAAGATTATAACAAACATTACAGCAAAATTATACCACTAAAACTATAGCATCAATCAATCATCCACGCAAGACCATGTGTTCAGTCCATTCTCACAATCTGTGGTGTGTGCATTTTGCCTTCCCCTTAAGCATTGGCTCATAGGACCCTTTGCA